>CAUYON010078395.1:0-19411 GCA_963573935.1 Arctocebus calabarensis
GTCCACAGAATAAACATTTGCTAATTTTCTCTGCGTTATTTTGTATTTACGTGTCTAACTGTAGCTATTTATTTTGAATCTGAGGAGTATAGAAAACCAGCAGAGCCCTGTCTGGTTCATTTCATGGGTACTTCCAGAAATCCTAGGTCAGTACATACCTCTCCGGACCTTTACCTGGAGACGTTGTTCTCGGTAGTCCTAGGAGACATGTACAGGTGTGCCATTTGGGGAAGAGCACTTGGAAAGCTAGGGAGAAGGTCACAGGAGATCAATGGAAGGAGTTCCATTATGTAATATTTAAACAATGAACTAAAGAGTTAACTGGTTAAATAAACATATGAGAAAAAGAACCCCCAATGCAGGATGAATAGCCACAGAAAGCAAGAAGAGATTTTTCTTAACAGTAAATGAAAGCAATTGAACAAAAGATAGGTTATGTGTTAGGAGAAATGTTCATTCTTAAGATTATCATACAATAAAAATTTGAATTTCTTTGCTGCAAGAATTATTAAAGCAAAACCAATAAAGTATATCATTTGCCACATTTATTAGTGTTTATGAATTATTCGCCAGGGATAATGTTTATTTACTGAGTTATTTCCTTCTTGTAGGAAATCATGATGCTTCTCTAAATATAGTTCTCCTTAAGGGGTTTTTGAAATAATGTACTTTAATTTCCTGCCCTCTAGTGACAAAAATAATGCACTCACAACTTTGTATTAAATAAATTCTGCATGTTTAGCATCAGCAAATAGAATCATATTGAGAATTCAGGAACAGGAAAGATGAAAAGTTCTGGCTACCATTAATTCTCTAAACTTTAATGCAACATACCATTTTTGTTTAGCAAAAAAATTGTATTCAGAGTCTGATGCATGACTTTAAAATTGTTAATGAAAGGTGTGTTTCTTCTGGCTTTCACTGACTGCAGATGGCCTACATCTTTATAGTTAGGGTATATAATATAGAAAACTCTGGCAATAACCAGGAAGTGCATAATTTTAGTATGTTTAATCTCAAGTCAAATATCAGAACTGAAACTTACTAGTTCTAAAAATGACTCCTACTATATTGTATTCATTTGAATCTTTAAGTTCAGGTGATAGTACAGCTGATTGTTTTGATAGAACTAAATAAGGCAGAATTGCTAGATTTGATTAAGTGGGACACTGAATGTTTTTGGAAATCTCATGACTAAGTGCATCCTGGCTTTTTCTTTCTAAATGGTTTGGCATTCCTGGGGCACACAGTAGAAGTATGTGGTGCTGACGCCATTAATTTATCACCAACAAATTACTGGGTGTCGACTCTGTGCTAGATGCTGTGCTTGATGCTGAACAACTGAATTCAAAGGCAAAGGGGCTCCTTCCACTCACCGCACTGTCCAGGCCTGGCTGGAGCTCTGGCTTCCTGTGTGCTGTGATGGAGACACGGCCCCGTTCTGCTGCACAGCACACCAGATCCCTGATTCTCATCTGCAGAGATTCTTTACAACACAGGTCTCTACCTTATGGGACACGTGAGTTGGGACCGAGGGCAGGAATGTGTTTGCTGGGGAGGGAGGATCCAGGTAGAAACACAGGCTCCAGGACCACCTGCTTCTCTGGGCATTGCTTGTTGGCAATGACAGTAGGGATACAAGACCACCACTCTCTACCGAGCACAGCCAGAGGGTCCCTTGAAAGCATCTGAGACTGCCACTCTGTGAAAGGCTGGGCAGGGGGTGGCATCCTGCTGGAATGTGACAAGATATGAATTAGGGGCCAGCACACCCTCCCCTGGGACTCTTACTGACTGTGCTCACTGTGCCCCAGAACCCTACGTCAGCCTGTCCCTCCTTACAACACCTGGCAGTTGGGTGTTAGCGTCCCCACTCCCATGGGGGGCAACCGAAGGTGAGGAAGACCATCCTGGGTCATTCTCAGAACCCATATCTGGTATAGCGTGGTGACTGGAGTTAATTAGGAAGTATTGCATCCTTGAAAATTGCTGAAAAAACTAGATCTTAAACATTTCACCACCTAAAAATGAGTATATGAGGTGACGGATATGTTTATTATAGGCATGTATCCAAACGTCATATTACATAGAATAAATATATATAATTTTTATTTATCAAAACCAAAAAGAGAGAAAGGTATAAAGTAAAAAAATAAAAAAGAGCTCACTGTTTAGCTCATAGACTTGTCATTTTTCTATCACTTGATCTTTCTATTTTTTATAAAAATAAATGACTGATATTAGCTTCGATTTAGGCTTCAGAAGCAGAAAATTTCCATGCTATTTAGTGCATAAGGAAGACGTCTATGTGACCCAAGAAAAATATGGGGGAGGAAAGCTAACATTCTTCTCCCAAATAAAGCAAACCAATAATAATAAGTTTTCACAAAACAGAATAAAAACCATCTAAGGCAACACTGATTATTTAACATATTGAGAAACTGAGCCTGAGATTAATAACTTAAAAATAAGCAAAACCCAAAAAATTTAAAAAATGAGCCCGGAGTCACTGACTAAATGGCAAATCAGGGACCCCACACAGGTCAGATTCGGCTGAATTCACTTTATTTCCATTGTCCTACGTGAACTTTTACCTAAATAGCCGTGCAATAAATGTATCCCCCTAATTTCTAGGATATATAAAGAGACAAAATAATTTTTTTATATGATTTAAAGAAGCAGAAAATGTTAAGGATATTAGAAATCTGGGACCCAACCATTCACGCTCTCTGAATAATCATGTTTCAAAGATGGGGGAACCTCTCAGGATGACAGGCCTCTGGTTAGAAGAGTTCTGGCAAGAGGAGCATTTCTTCTTAGGGAAAGCATCATTTTTTTTCTTGGAAGGTCTTGATCACAGAGGGGACAGGGGACGGTCCCAAGAAAGGGAGGACCAGGGTGGTGCAGGAGAGTGGGTGTGGCTCTCCTGGGGCTGAGCAGAACTCCTGGTTGGGGGCAGAAGGGAAGAGTAAGAGGAAAGGTGTGGAATGGGTGAACGTCTAGGACAGGCAGAAGAGACAGTGAAACTCCATACCGGGTTGCAGCCACCAGCGAGGCCTGGGGCCATGCTTTATGTCCTGCTGGAGAACCTTTGGTCAGGGGACATTGCTCGCTGGTGCTGTGAGGGTGGAATTCTTGGGGCCTTTAAGCCTTGTCATGTTTACATCAGAGTCAAAGACAGGGAGAGCCGATCCAGCTCCCACCTGTTGGGATGCCCAGGCTGTCAGCAAGCACTTAGGAATTTGCAGAAATTGAGGAGAATTTTTGTCTAAACATTTGTAAGGTGAAGGGACCTGCCTAGTATTGCATTGCCTAATATAATTTGTTTCTTGGTAAGCAAGCCAATCGAACAAAAGCTAACTTATTTACTCAAGTTTTCGAAACCTCACTTTTAGCCTTTCCTCAAATTAAACTTTTTGATTTATAGATAAGGTGTGCATTTAATCTGAGTTATATCCTCCCATCCTTACCCAAAAGCTATTTTGTAAACTCGATTCAAGACATCTTACTGTTTATGCCATGTTAGAAGTGAGGGATTAAATGGGAGAAAGGCATAAGGTCTGCTCCCCATCACCATCATAGTGAAAAAAACGTAAATATAAAAACAACGTTACTCATTTAAGAGAAAATAGTCAAAAAGAAATGAGGTCCAATATTTATGAACTCATTAACTCATTTATGAGCTGATTAAAAGACATGACAGACCGAGTGTAAGAGGGTATAAGAATCAATAGGCATGTAGATATCTTTATAAATGTTCAGCTTTACCACACGGATTTTTTGTTGTAGATTTTGTCTCAGTTTTCAAGCAAAGAAACTAAAGCTAAAATAACTCCTGCAAGGTCACACCTCTAGTAAATGGAAAAACTCAGATTTGAACCTGGGTGGGTCTGACTGCACATGGCTGAGTGGAGGTTGTGCCTGCAGGAATGGAGTGAGTACCTCGCCCCCTGTTGGCCAGCCGTGAACTGGCATCAACGAGCCGGCAGGGTCTGCGCTGGGCTGGGCCTTCCCTGTTGTCCCTGCTCCTCACCTGCTCATCGCCACCCACGTTTAGACTCCATCCAAGAAGGACAACATGCGCTCCTGGAAGGACTCTCCTGATTAAAATAGGACAGCGACAAATTGGTCCTTCTTCAAAGGCAGCAGCTCCCATTCAAAGGAAGCACTAGGTCCTTAGAGAGGAGATGCTGAAGAACATTCAAGGCAGACGGCAGGACGCGGGTACACCACGGGAGCTCTCTTACAGCTTGTTCAAAACCGGCCCAGAACAAGAGCTGCTGGCGACGGGGATTTCACTTTGGAGACATCTGGCCAGGCTTTTTTGTTGCCGGAATGGGGTGTCTGATAATGATTTTTTTTTCTTAGTGACAATTTGATTTCTCAAAAGCCAGAGAAGCCTTTAGAGGAACTGCTGCTAATATCATTGTGGCCGGTCAGGAACCGTGTAAGTGGCAGGATGGACTGACTGCAGATGGGCTTCTCTGATGCCGCCTCCGTCCCGCTGGGGACTCGGCATTTAGACAGAGGGTGGAGGTGACAAAGACACTTTTGGAGATTGGAGCACTTTTCTGGGAGGCAGGGGGCTTGGAAGTGTGGTACAGAAGCTACTGGGTGACCCGTGGTGGCCCTGGTGACAGAAACTCTAGTAGGAAGTGGGCAATACTGAATGGGAGGCAAGAGCATGGCCAGAACCACTGTGCACCTGTTCCGTGTAAATGATACTAATCCGGAATGCTTTGGTCTGAATGTTTGTGCCCCTCCGAAGTTTACATGTCGAAAGATCTTTATCCCCAAGGTCATTTGTATTATGAGGCACGAGGTGGTGAGGTCATGGATGGGGAGCCCAGTTAAAAAATGAGCAAAGACTTCAATACACATTTTCCCAGATGTCTTAAAAATACCATCAGCAGCTTGGCTCTTGTAGCTCAGTGAGTAGGGCGCCAGCCACATACAACGAAGCTGGCGGGTTCGAGCCTGGCCCAGGCCCGATAAACAACAATGACAACCGCCACCAAAAAATAGCCAGGTGTTGCGGTGGACACCTGTAGTCCCAGCTACTCTGGAGGCTGAGGCAAGAGAATCGCTGTGAGCTGTGCCTCCACGGCATACTACCCAGGGCGACATAATGAGACTCTGTCTCAAAAAAAAAAGAAAAAAAATACCCGTCAGATATATAAAAAAGCGTTCACCATCACCAATCTTCAGGGCGATGCAAGTCAAAACCACAAGAAGATATTGCTGCCCACCTGTTAGATGGCTATTTTCGAGAGCTCAGAAGTGCCTGCGAGAGTGTGGAGAGAAGGGGACCCTCAGGTACTGTTGATGCGAACGCCGCTTGGTGCAGCCGTTATGGGAAACAACGGTGCCTCGGAAAATTAAGAAGAAAACCACCGTGTGAGCCAGCAGTCCCTCTGCCGGGGATACAGCCCAAAGAAATGAAAGCAGTTCAGCTGAAGAGGTATCTGCACTCCTGTTTATTGTAGAATTGGTCACAGCAGCCCAGACGTGCAATCAACCTAAATGTCCATTGACAGATGAATGTGAGTGAGAATATACATCGACACGCACATCTACAGATCACTGTGAGGGACCGAGCTGCTGCCGTGGGAAAGCCACCCGGCAAGGCTCGTTCCAGCAGCATAAAGGGCCTGAGACACGGAAAGAGGAGCACGCCTCTCATCATCTTCAGACCTTTCCTCCTGCACTCCCAAAAAGGCCTTGCTGTCTGGACCCAGAGTGGAAGCTGGACTATGACCACCGCGGTCAGGGTGCCATGGCCTGGCTTACTAGTTGTGGGCAGTCCGGGAAACTGGACTATTTATTTCCACTGGACGATTCCTTCAGAGTTCTAGTTACCCACTGGACAACTGCATCTTTGGAATGCAGTCAAAGTTTAAATCGGAAACTGCCTGTTTAGAAACCCCTAGGCTGCATACTAGAGTGCCTGTGTGCCAAGGTATATAATCCGATTTAGAATGCACTGGAAGAAACAATTCAGCAGAAATCTGAAAGCATGCACATGAAAGAATACAATGATCTTCCCCAAAGTTTTAGGGTCTAGGGAAGACATGTGGGTAGGAGCTGGTATTTCTGGATTAGTAAAGGAGACGAATGCAATGCAAAATAATGCTAAAAGGCCACTTACACTTTCAAAATATTGGATGGCACATCTATTTTAGATTAAAGCTCCCTTATGTAGATGTTGGACTGAATTTAGTTTTGCACTTTTGGAAAATCCTCAATTTCTTTTCTTCATAGGCTTCATGTACATCGATCTCCTTTTCCTCCCAAGCCCACGTTTATCTCAACTTTCCTCTAATGCATAACTGTGGTTGTCTCAATTATGTGTAGTGGCTTAAAAAAACTCATATGGAAATGTATAATTTAAATGCTATGTTTTATCCCATTCACATGCTGCTTTTCAAGCATTATATTGAAAAACACCAATGACTATTTCGTAAATTATAATTTTATCATATACCCTTTGTTGTATGCAGTTTTATTTCTTTTCATCCGACATCTACTAATAATCTGTCAATTAAATTTGAGATTTATACTTTCTTTAGTATTGCTATTTTGAGGGGGGAGATTTAAAACTTTACTGGGATTATCTCATTTAATCTCCATAGCAACTCTTACTTTACAAAGAAGAAAATAAAGTTTAGAATAAGTAACTTGCCCAAGGTACACAGCAAATAGGTAAAAGATAGAACTTTAGGCCAGGCTGTCAGTATCAAGAAACTTTGCTCTTTGCCATCATGCTAATATAGCATGATGGTTACATATTTTTTTCTTTAATCTATTATTGTAGAGAATTGCATTAAGAGATCTCCTAATATGGAACAATCACTGACTCCCCCCCACATACATTTCTTAATCATTATAGGTGGTAGCTATAATTCGCTAATGTTTTATTTCAATTTTTTTTGCATCCTTATTTATAAGTGAGTTTTCCTTTTGAAATACACCTATCTTGGTTTCAGAGATAAATTAGCCTCATAATATTTATTTCAGAAGTTTCCATGTTTTCTATGCTCTGCAACATTAGAATTGTCTGCTATGTGAAGAGTCTTTAGAACTTGCCCAAACAACTTTCTTAGCCTTGTTTTCCTTTTAACTGTCAATTTTTTTGAACTTTTAATTTAAATAAGTCTTTTGTAATTTTCCAGTCTTTAAAACACAGTTCAGGTGTTTTTTCTCAAAAAGTTGGACATTTTATCTAGATTTTAAAGTTTATCACATAAAGTTGAACAGAGTGTTTTAATTTTTAGGGAGCCTTCATATTTGTGATTATGCTCTTCGCATTTCTCATTTGTTCTTGTGATCTCTTTTTTCTCATAGTATTCTCCAGGTTTGTCTGTCAAATTGCTCTTTCAAAGAGCCAGATTTACTATTGCTTTTTTATTATTCAAATGTATTTGGTTTTGGTTTTCTAATTCATTCATTTCTCCTCTACTTTCCCCACAGTCTTCCTCCTTTTTTTTTTATTTCAATGGATTTAGGAGGCACAGTTCTGTTACCTGGATATCCTGGATAGTGGTGAAGTCTATGCACTGGCGCACCCCTCACACAAATGGTGTCCACTGTACCCAGTAGGTGATTTTTCATCCTGCCCCCTGCTCACACCCTCCTCCCCTTTCAGTCTCCAGCGCCCAGTGCACCTGCTGTTTGAACTTGCTTAGCCCTGTCTTCCATTCCTAAGTTACTTCACTTAGGATACTGGCCTCCAGTTCCATCTAAGTTGCTTCAAAAGGTATTATCTCATTTTGATTTTATCGCTTCCAAATGAGTAAGAATATTGTACTCACCAACTTTTTCATTTAGATAACATTGCCCCTCATTTTTTTTGAAGTATATTTGGTCTTTTTCCTAAAATTCTCTGAGATAACAGGGTGAACTAGACTAAAATATGTTTTAAAAGGGCTTGTAAAAACTACTTCCTAATCACAGGGCCAGGACAGTGGGGGCGGGGAGGGAGTCAGGCCTGTGTTGTGGTGGTTTCTGCAAGAATTTCCAGATCTAAAGCCTGTCCTTTGCCAAGGAGGCACCTAAAACTTCCCTCTTACAGGCACTTCATTGGATCAGCTTATCCTCAGAAAGTGATAGCTTAAATTTCCCACTTACAGAGAGAAAGGTCTAACTCATTAGAACAACACACAACAGTTTTCACAACTGGCCTTCAGCTGGGTTTTTAGCTTAACTCCCCGGAGTCCTTGTCTGTTTGCCTCATTCTTTTTCCTGTCCAGCGTCTCTGTACTGATTTTGCACACTTTTATGTGTGTTATCGCACTTAATGACTCTGTGTTACATTTTTTTTTTATTTAAATAGTGTTTAAGTCTGTATTCTTCCTTCTAGACAGAATAGAAGCTCCTTAAACACATAGATCGTATCTTATTCATTTTTGGAGCATGAGTTTCCTTCGAAGAAAGTACTTAATAGATGTTAGTTAACTGAGAAAAATGAAAAAAAAGATGAACGTTCTCTAGGGAGAGGTAAATTTAATTCATTAGTCTCTATTAATTGCATTACAGGGCTTTTTTTTTTTTTTGGTCCCAGAGAAGCTAGAAGATACCAGATTCTAAAGGACAAGAAGGAACTAGGATGAATATTTGATTGCATTTATAAGGAGAGAAGAGGATTATTTAGACAGCCAGATGCTATGTAGGAAGGCCAAGTCCAGACCGGACCTGGCAGTGGTGACCTTCACCTACTAGAGATCAGCACGAGGGCTGGGTGGGCCGCCCGCTGGAGGGACGATTCTGAAATCCAAAGCAAGAAGGCCACCAGGTGAAACCTTGTCAACTTCACTGTTTTATCTTGATGTGATCTGGCTCTGCCTGAAGTCTTTCATTTTTCTTTGCTAAGTTTTGACTCCAAGTATAGATGGTTAGAAAACCGTGGAAGATAAGGCCAGCTGGTGTCTGGGCTTGTGTGTGTTCAAATAAAGTGACTGGAGGTGGGAGGCAAGATGCCAGAACAGATGGCTCCACCCGTGAATGACCACGAGGAGGTGGGCTGGGCTGCCCTCCTCCACCAAGCGTGTTTACATGTTTGTCATGCTGTGAAAATGGTGGGAGGGCAGTGTCACGGAGGATGCTTTGTGTAGGTTGAAAGCAGGACTACAAGGATGCCACTTAAAACTCTGAATGCTGAAGCCTCCTCACTTTGATGCAAGGAAAGCCTTCTGCTGAAGGCTTTGAACTTGAAGCCTTCAGTTCAGATGCATGCATTTGGCATGTGACCGTGCGGTCGTCGGGTAGGTTGGGGGGCGAAGGCTGCACATGGGGGCACACTAACTATGTGTGAGAACACACCCAGCCTCTGTGCGCCCTCCCCAGAGTTCCTAGTCTGTGGAATTCTACTCCTAAAGCTTGTGGAGATGAAATTCTGTTGAATTTCAACCTGTGGAATCACAATGAGACACGGCTGGACCTTTGGAGAAATGGGGTGAGGAGAAGTAGGGGAGGCTGGGGCATGAAGCCAAAGCCGTAGATTCCAACACACTGGGAGGGCACAGTGGTTTAGCCCTAAGCGATGCACGTTGCCGTGGAAACCACTGCCTCCCCATCTCATTGGCAGTCCTGGAGGCTGTACCCTCATTTCCGATGTCGATGGGATGGAGTCAGGCCACTCAGCCACTGATTGAAAGTTGTACAGCTTGTCTTTCTGTGGAGAAGTTTCGAGCCTAATATTTTAGTTCTTGCAGCAAGAGACAATTTGGAAAGCAACCCCAGGGGGCCAGGTTGCCTGGCCTAGGGAGAAAGCACACAGAGACACGTGCTTTGTTCCCAGAGTGAACCAGAAAGCCACTCCCTCCTTCACCGAGGACACGGAGCCACTGCCGTCCCCAGGGTGAGTGATGCCACTCCTCACAACCTGCCGTGGGCCTGAACTGGAGATCACATCTGGACAGATGCTATCAGCGGCAGGCAAGCACAAAGCCTCATGGCTGAATTCGTTCTCCTGTGAGATCCCGTGGCGTGCATTTAATAAAAGCAGACTTCAGCAGCTCACAGCCGCATCAGTGTAGGGTTGGCGCCTTTGGGAAACTACTTCAAATCTTATTAAATGTGTGCTCTTCTTCCCCCTGAGCAAAGAAAGTGCCTTGAAGGGTGGCCAGGACACCTAGGACTGTAGCATATACAACTGCGGCAGCAGGACCTGGGCGGGTGGGCAAGTGGCACTCGGCCACACTGGCAAGTTGGAGACTCAAGGGCGATTTATCGATCGGATTTTTAGTTACTAGGCTCTCGAAAATAAACCGCACTTGAGATCGTTCACGTTTGGGAGCTCACACCTAAATGGATGCCAAACTCTGAGATTTCGTGTACTGTTAAAAAAGGTTATAAAGAAATTGATGCTGAATGAATTATTATAAGGGATTATAATCCAGGGATGCAAGGTGACGGCGGATGCTTGGTATATTAGCAGGCACATTCAACATCTCAGGGACCTCAGGTTCAGTTTTTCTGTTGACTTCTCTGCGTCTGGATGGCACAAAAACACACTCACAAATTGTGGCAGAATAAATGTTACTTTATCTAACTTAACATACGATATTTTGCAGGTGAGATATGGTCTCTCGTAAACAGATGTAACATAGAAAAATGATTAGGAAGTTGCTCGTGAGATGATTCTTTGTGAACTTACCGGCTCAGACACAGCTGAAGATGGAGAAAAAAAACAGAATGGGGTAAATCAGTAGAATTCTCAAATTCTAAAGCATCAGAATCACATAAACCTGGGGTGGGGGACTTGTGAAAACACAGATTGCTGAGCCTCACCCCAGAGTTTCTGACCCAGAAGTTTTAATTCTGACTTTCCTGATCGAACGTTTCCACTTAGAGAGTTTTTTTCTAGAAATCTGACTGCAGAATGAAACTCTCTCTTTATAGACTTAGGGACGTCCCTGGCCTTCACCACAAGGGGCTCGGGGAGAAGGAGCCTAGGACCCTGCAGACAGGGCAGAGGAACAGAAGCAGAAAGAGAGATTCAGGAGAAAGAACTTTCCACAGCTGAAAAGGAAACCCATGTCAACTCTTCGGTATTTATTTGATTGATTTGGTATCATCCCTGGAATAGTTGACGATTTTAAATAGCACAAGAACTTTATGGACACCCTGTATTTTTTTCCTTATTGAGTTGTAAGAACTCTTTCTATATTGAAGGCATTAACCTCAGTCTACCTTGCCCACGTTTGATCTTCACCTTTTAAATCTGTTTACAGTGTTTTGTGATTCAGAAGGTTTATGTATTTAGTAGTCTAATAATCTATCTTTTCCTCTTTATGAATTCTGCTTTTGTGTGCTTACTTGATTCCTGATAGGTCTTTTGCTGATGTCATTCAAGTGTTCAGTGTGTGTTAATTTACAAAATTGCATTGGGGGGGACATTATCTCATTAAAATTACCTGTCCCTTTTCTTTGTCCGGTTCCTGTGTCCGTCCTTCTCAGTGAGGTATGCTTTGATTTATTTTTTCCTCCAACGCCCCAAACCACTTTTGATCCCAGCATTATCTTTGAGTAGAGCAGTGGACAATTGCCATTCTGCTGAAGCTTGCTGCCTTAAAGTCAATTTCAGATGATGAAGAACGAGGCAAATTAGTTTAACAGGCTCTTTTTGTGAAGATGAGAGGGAGTCTACACATCTTTTTCTGAAAGGTGATCTTGCCTGAGAGAAATGATAATGACTGAAATAAAAGGCCCCTCTCACATCTCCTGTGGGCCCTCAGCGCATTTTAATCCTAATTAAAGCAGAAGTCCAAGGGAGCCTTTCCAGAAGGCGTTGATTATAATCTCAGGTCCATATGGGACACGTGGAAGGTTACCACTGCAGCTGGTGAGCATTGGGTGTGGCACGCTTTAAATGCCACTGTACGGAGCATACACGGAAAAATAGTTTCTTAAACTCAGCTGTATGGGAGTCCTGTAGTGTTTTTAATATCAAAGGGACAAGTTCTTCACACCAGGAGGCCCCCTTTTTCCTTGAAGTCTCGTTATGCATTTTTATACATTGATAGTGCAAGAAACATTTTGGTTCCCTTTCTGGTAGAGGGCATGTTAACCAGTTTTAGATCTTTGCCTTTGGGCAATGGGGCTTATATTGACTGGGGGAGTTAGAAAATGAAAATTAGTAGCAGCTTCCAACTCATAAGTTGCTAGGAGCTGGTGAAGCACATAAGGAGGGCAGCAGGTGACAGGTCCCTGGAGATGAGTGCAAACACTGGTACGAACATCTGCCCAGAGCAAGTCAGTAACGACAGAAAGGTCAACAGCAGATAGACCTAAAGATCTTATTATTTCTGAACTGGTGTGAAGTTTGGGTGTTGCCTTGGCAGCAATATAAGAAGACTTTAATGGTTAATATTTTTTTCTTTTTCTCATGAGTCTAATCACACACAATTTTGCACCAACAGTTACTAAATGTGGTAAAACCTCACGCAAAAATAGGAGAGAAAAAGCACATCACTAAAATCTGAAGATAATCTCACATTCCAATGTAGTTAATAATTTCCTTTTCAATACATTCTGATTCAACCCTTGAAAGTTGTGCAGGAATCTCTCAGACTCTACTTCAGGTTGGACCCAGGTGGAGAGAGTGGGATGGCCACAATCCTGACTGCCTTGGTTCTGCCCTGGCCACTCAATGTGCTATCAGATTCAAAAGGGAGAAAGGCATAAAGGATACCTGTGGGCAGAGGCCAGGATCAGGAGACCAGAGTGGTTATGGCCACCCCTTCTAGGTCCCTAAGGGAGGATGTCCCTTAGGGAACATTTTATTCTTCACTGAGGCTTTGGGCACTAAACCCATTTCGCCTCCAGGTGAACTTGGCACCTGTGAACTTCATGACTGAAGTTGCTCTGATTACACAGGTGCCAGTTGTGTGGGTGGTGCCTTTTCCCCTTGTTCACCTGCTTCTAACTTGCCATTATTGGAGAGCAATGGTAATGCAAACCCTTCCAAGTTCGAAGTGGTGTCCTAATTACAAGGACAACCCCAAGGGATCTGGAGATGCTTCGACATATTGGCTTTATAGAGTTAAGTCTGTGGAGAATGGACAGGCACCCAAAACTCCAAAACAATTATGCCCAGGGCCTAGAATACTATGTGATGCTGTCAACTTTCAAAAGCACGAAAAACAGGTTTATGAGAAAAGAAATTCAAGGGCCTTATTTTAAGCAGTGGGGGAAATGGCCTTTTATTTTGGTGATAAGCTATGTTTGGCAAAGTGGGGACAGGTTTTCCCAACAATGTATCAAACCACTGAATTAACTGAAGAAATTCTAGTCCAAAAAGACTGAGATTTAATCATTCACCAAATATTTATATGTTTTATTTATTTATTTTTGAGACAGAGTCTCACTTCATTGTCCTTGGTAGAGTGCTGTGGTGTCAGAGCTCACAGCAACCTCAAGCCTTTGAGCTCAAGTGATCCCCTTGCCTCAGCCTCACAAGTAGATGGACTACAGGCACCTGCCACAACACCTAGCTAAGTTTTAGAGACGGGGTGTTGCTCTGGCTCAAGCTGGTCTCAAATTCCTGAGCTCAAGTAATCTGCCTGCCTTGGCCTCCCAGAGTGCCAGGATTACAGGCGTGAGCCACCGTGCCCAGCCACCAAATACTTATATAGTACCAAGTAGAGGCTAGGCGCTGTTCTAGGTGTGTGGATTATATTAGTGAACGAAGATGATAGAGAGTTCCCTTATTATGAAGTGAAATTCTTGTGGCTACAGTACATGTAAGAGTGATTGAATTCTGTAATATGGTAGAAGGGAAAAGTGCTATAGGAAAGCACAGAGCAAGATAAGGGAGTTGGGGAAGGCCGGGGAGGGGGGGGAGTTTGAAGTACTGAATGGACATTTGGAGTGGTCCTCATTGAGGATGTAAGATTTGAGGAACGTCTTGAAATAGGTGCCAAGCTGAGGAAAAGCATTCCAGGCACAGGGAACAGCCAAAGCGAATGTCTTCTTCAAGGAGCCTGCTCCTGGGCTTGTTCGAGAAATAGCCGAGAGACCTGGGAGTTGACGGACTGAGAAAGAGAGTGGTAAAAGGGATGGGACCGGTGTTCAAACGAGGTAGTAGACATCTGGGGCTTTATAGGGATTGTGAAGAGTTTTTCAAATGGGAACACATTGCAGAAATTTGAGCAGATACATTCTGGGGGTATGTTGACTCTAGAGACGGAGATTAGAATTGGGAGAACCAATTAGGAGGCTGCCGTGACAATCCCACAGAGGTTATGGTGTTTGTCATCAGATTGGTAGCAGGAGGGTAGTGACAAGTGATAGATTCATGATACGTTTTTGAAGACAGAACCAGTATGAATTCTTTTTTCCCCCCTTTTTCTCTTTTTGCAGTTTTTGGCTGGGGCTGGGTTTGAACCCGCCACCTCCGGCATATGGGGTCGGCGCCCTACTCCTTTGAGCCACAGGTGCCGCCTGAATTCTTACTGGATATAATTGAGTGTGAAAGAAGGAAAGAGTCAAGGATACTTCAATCGTGTTGTTGGAACCAGCTGAAGAATCAAATTCCTGTTGGGTGAGCCAGGGAATGCTTGTTAGATTTGAAAGGGAAAGAAGATCAGAAGTTCCACATGGTATTGAGTTTGAGGTGTCTAGTAGCCACCTGAGGGGAGCCCCCAGGTGACAGCTGTGTATACAAGTCTGTCTTTATTAGGAAGAGGAGCCTACCAGAAATGTCAGTGGGAGAGCTGTCAGCGTACAGGTGGGATTTAAAGCCATGGGCCGGATGAACCCTCCAAGGGAGCAAATGCCGATGGAGAAGGAAGGAACACCCTGTTCCTTCCTGTGACTATGTCCCAGGTCATTGCAACGTTAAAGATAGAGGAAAAGAGAAAGAAGCAGCTAAGGAGACAGGTAAGAAGCAGCCAATGATGGAGAAAGGGAAGGAGAATGTGGAATGATAAAAGCATTTTAAGAATGAGTGATCGGTGGCGCCTGTGGCTCAAAGGAGTAGGGTGCCAACCCCACATGCCAGAGGTGGCGGGTTCAAACCCAGGCTCGGCCAAAAAACTGCAAAAAAAAAAGAATGAGCGATCAACTGTGTTAGATGTTGCAAATAGGTCACACGAGGGGAGAACTGATAGCCAACTAACTTATAAAAGAGTTTTAATGGAAATGTGGGTGGCAAAATCCTGACTAAAATGAATTCAAAGGGAACAGGAGGAGAATTGGAAACCATGAGTATTGAGAATTCTTCAACAAAGTTTTGCTGCAAAGGGGAGCAGAGCTATGGTGTGCCACAGAAGGTGAGCCAAAAGGAGTTTTTTTTATGTTTAGAAAAATCATTTCATGTCTACTTTCTCATTAGATGATTCAGGAGGGAATGAAAAAATGTGGTAAGAGTTATTGAAATGATTTTCTTAAATAGACCAGAGAGAATGAGATCTGGTAATTCAACAGAGGAACTGGCTGAAATAAAGACGTGGGGCAGATAGGAGTTCTCTGTTGAGTTCAGCTTCTGGAAGGTGCTGGTGGAAATCAGGAAGTGGGAAAAGCATATCGATTCTTTGGCTCCTCCTCCCAGGTCACACTGGGCTGGCCACCTGTCTTTACTGCAGGCCACAGAGCCTGATGAGAGGCCTTTCTCACGGAGCTCGCAGCCCTGTCCTAGGTCAGACTGAGGGTAACGCTCTCTTTTTCCTTTGTAACCTTGTTCCTTGATTTACCACCGTCCCTTGTAGCCTCCCTCGGTCCTGACCATTCCTTTGCAAATATCCCTCTATTAAACAACTGCCCAGCTTGAATGTGGCCATCTGGTTCCTGGCAGACCCCTGAATCAATCAGGGAAGTCTTAGTTATTTGGGGATGTTATAACAAGATTGTATAGACTAGGTAGCTGGAAGCTAGAAGACAGGTGCCAACATGATCCGATACTGGTGAGAATCCCTTCCTTCCTAATTTACAGGTGGCTGTCACGTCTTCTTCCTGTGTCCTCACGTGGTGGGGAGAGGGAGGGAGAGAGAAAGAGAAAGAGAGAGAGGGATCCCGCTCTGTTCTCTCCTCAGAACGGCACTAATCCCAACATGCAGACTCCACTATCATGACCTCATCTAAGCCTGATTACTTGCCAAAGATTCTACCTCCAATTATCATTGCATCGGGGGTTAAATTTTCAAAATACGAATCTGGGGTGGTGGTGAACACAAACATTCAGTCCACAGAAAGGAGATATTCTTGCTTTTGCACGAAGATCTTATTCCTCTTTTAAATTGTGAGGTGAAACTCCAGTTGTTCTGGAGACAGATAAATATGGCAGCCTCTTCGGCATTCACAGCAGCATACTGCTGAGATGACTCATCCTGCCCACTAGCAATCTTTCCTGTGGACATTTGTTTCTGTTTTTTCATCTTATTTTGTTTTGTTTGTTTGTTTTGGTTTTGGTTTTTTGAGCCAAGTCTCACTCTGTTGCCCTGGGTAGAGTGCTGTGGCGTCAGCTTCACTCACAGCAACCTCAAACTCTTGGGCTCCAGTGATCCTCCTGCCTTGGCCTCCCAAGTAGCTGGGAATACAGGTGCCCACCACCATGCCAGGCTAATTTTTCTATTTTTAGTAGAGATGGGGTCTCACTCTTGCTCAGACTGGTCATCAATGCCAGAACTCAAGCAATCCACCCACTTCAGCCACACAGAGGGAGAGGATTATAGGCATGAGACACCCACCAAGAACCACCTGCTGGCCTGCAAAGGTCAACACCATTCTCTCTCTGTGTGATTATGTCACACGAGGGGAGAACTGATAGCCAACTAACTGATGAAAGAGTTTCAGTGGAAATGTGGGTGGCAAAATCCTGACTAAAATGGGTTCAAAAAGAGCAAGAGGAGAGTACTTGGAAACAATGAGTATTGAGAATTCTTCAATAAAACTTTTCTGCAAATCTTTGCCCTATGTACCAAGCCCATAGATGACTCGGTTGCCCATGTGGGCTTGGCACTTTGGGCTCTTCCTGACTTCCTGGACAGATTTAGAAGCCACGTTTAGAATCTAATTTTCAATGTTCAAACTGTGTTCTTTAAGTCTCAACTATGGTTTTAAATGAAAGGTAAAAAATAAAAGGAAAACAAGATTTTTTTATGACAATAGGAGAGAACTATTTTTTAATGTAAAATGCTGGAAAGATAAATGGTGCTGTTTTATGGAGCTACTCTGAAAGTTTTTGGTGCCTGTGGGACGGTGATTATATTTCCATTCAGAAGAGTAATACATATTTCATTCTTCACTTTTTGAGAAAAACATCAGTGTCAAAGGTGTGAATTTTCTTAATTCAGAAATGCAAGACTATCAGAATGGGGTTCAGGTTCAGAGGGTCATTCACACACTTGATTATGGAGAAGAATCTAAAATGAAAAGAATGAAAGATGCCTTGACGGGTTAGCTATCCGAGGAAATGTGAATGTTTATAAAATACAGATGTTACTGATTTGCAAACTGCATGAACAATTACCGTACATGTCAAATAATCATGTCCACTTTATATAGCTTGATAATGCCATTTTTTTTCTTTCTTTTTTGAGACAGAGTCTCAAGCTGTCACCCTGTGTAGAGTGCTGTGATGTCACAGTTCACAGCAACCTCAAACTCTTGGACTTAAGCAATTCTCTTGCCTCAGCTTCCCAAGTAGCTGGGATTACAGGTGCCTGCCACAATACATGGCTGTATTTTTTTTTGGTTGCAGTTGTCCTTGTTGTTTAGCTGGCCCAGGCTGGGTTCGAACTGGTTACCCTTGGTGCATGTACCTTGCGCCGTAACCACTGTGCTATGGGTTAAGCTAAGCCAATAATGCCCTTTCAAATTTAGAAATATGATTCCTTGTTTTTCAGCATGCTCGGCAAAGAAAGGATAGAGCCTCTCATTCAGGACTGAAGTCTGGGTAATGCAACCTGTCAGAGCCCCGGGAGGGACCGACACCAAGGTAGGCTGCATTAGGTTCGGAAGTATTTGGGGATTCTGGAGTGTAGCTAGAGTATATTCTCCAATATTTGGAGGATTGGCAGTGTAGCTAGAGTGAGGGAGCAGAGAATGTGCCCTGAAGAGTTGGCCCCGTGGGGAGGAGTGTAGAGGGGCCCGAACCTCTAGGCTTTGCCTGGGAACACACTTCTCCCACCAACAGTCTCTGCAGGTACATTTTAATGTAAAATCCTGAGTGGCCAGAACATTCTAATTGTCTCCTCTGGGCTTTGGGATGGCAGAGCAGCGGTCACATTTGGGGATTGCATGACCGTGAGTACAGATGACAGTTTGTCTCCATAGGGGAAGCCATTTACAGAGACAAGAAACAAATGACTCAACCAATGAACTCATCCAGAGAAAGAGGATCTGTGATGTACGATGTGGATAATAGAATCACAGTGTGTGGCTTTAATATTATGCTGATTTATTAAACCATAACAACTTCCTCTTGAATCATGATGTAAATAATGTATCTTTTAAAATCTCCAAGTTCCCTACCTATTAATAGATCATGAATTTCTGTAGAGGAGGATCTGTCTGATTCATTTTTGTTTTCTCCAGAGCACTGGCATATAGAAATTCTTCAATTAATGTATGCTTGGTGGTAATTAGTTCAATCATAGCTGTAACACTTGATAAATTAGTAAAGTATTTGAGTTGAGGGGCTGGGAAGGAAGTCCTCTGGTTAAAAATGATTGTGATGATGAATTTTAGACATTTTTTGAGGGGGAATGTCCTGATCATTGTGGGCATCCTGGTAGAAGACAAGAAACAGATCTATAAAATGTCAGAATGAGCCAGAAGGAGAGGTCTGACAGGAAATGTTGCTCAAGAGGTGGAGTCACAGACCTGGATGAATTTTAAAGTGAAAGAAAGGAAAAAAAGGGAGGAATGAAGAAAAAAAAATCACACAAACTTAGGGATAGAAATCATAGGGCGAGGCTGGAGTGATGGAAAGAAAAGCTATCCTTACTTGCAAAAGTGTGATCCCTTGATTAGGTAAAACATCAGAGATAAAAATCAAGTTAAATTAAATTTTTATTATTATGCTTAAAATTTTAGAATTTATCAGTATGAACATATTATACATATCCATATACATACATATCTATTTCATTGATTGCTACAAGACACTTCTGACACTTCTTGCCAGGGCCCAGGACTGGCCAGGTCTCGGGCCTGGCTTCACTAGGGTCTGGACCGTTAAGTTCACTTGCTCAGGTACAGTTTCTCTTAAGTGCCTGAGGGCTGTCTACTTTAGCTGGAGAGAGAGAGTGTGTGTGTGTGAGTCTTAGAGAGAGTAAAGCTGTCGTCTTAGAAAGATAGATCTTAGTCTTTAGTAGAGCTTTGTCATCTTCAGCAGAGAGACGCTGTGCTGGCCTTCTGCAGGCAGGAGAGGAGACAGAGCAGGTCCGTGATAGAATGCGCATGCTCCTGA
>CAUYON010078397.1:0-30872 GCA_963573935.1 Arctocebus calabarensis
GCGCCTGTAGTCCCAGCTACTTGGGAGGCGGAGGCAAGAGACTCGCTTGAGCCCAGGAATTGGAGGTTGCTGTGAGCTGTGATGCCACGGCACTCTACCCAGGGCAACAGCTTGAGGCTCTGTCTCCAAAAAAAAAAAAAAAGAATTGAATCCAGGAAAAACTCCTGTCCTTGACTGATTGTCACAACACTCTATTCACGTGTATGTGACCGGGGTGAAGTACAATACTTGTACTACTGTGCACCATTGCCTAGAAAACAAATGTCCTAGCTGAGATCCCTTGGCCCCCTACAGAGAATGATGAGAAGAACAGGGGTATAGCAATTACTGTTCACCAGAGGTGGCCAGGACATGGGGTCTGCTCCCCAGGACTTGCGTGGAGGTAGGTTTCATTTGGCAGCAAATTCAGGGCAAAGGCATTTGGAACGAAGTTGGGGCTTCAGGTCAAGTGGTGTCCAGGACTCTTCTTCCCAAACACTTGTTTCTCCCCTGCCCTTCTTCCCACAGTCCCTGGGGTTCTCAGGCCAGGCCTCTGGCAGCATCACTAGTGTCAGCACCAGGAGAGGCAGTGGAGCCAAACCTATGATGACTCATGGTTGCAGTGACATTTTCATTATGAGTGCGGACGGACAGAGGCTTGTCTGGAGTCTTTGGTATTTACATTCAGACTGCACAGAATACAATATCCCAGCTGACTGCTGTTGGCTAGATCAGATTTTTGCCGCCTGTTTAATTTATGAAGAAAGCTATTCAGCCATCTTGTTTCTGTCCCAGCTGCAGACATCCTGCCTGAAGACTCAAGGTCAGGTGCTCTTTTACTGACTTTTTGATTTCTGCTCTTAGATGGTAACAGAGGATGTGAATTCAAGTACCAAGACCTTTTTTTGTCCCAACGATACCTACAATGACATGGCCACACTCTTCTTCAACCCCCAGGAGTCTGCCATCCTCCAGCTCTTCCACCAGGACGGTGGGTACCTCCCCTGCTGCAGCCATTCCTGGGTGGTTTCGTATCAGGCACAGCCAGGCTGACCCTGCGTTCTGAGCAGGAACAGGCTTCCCCTTTGTTCAGTGACAGCAACCCAGACGAAATATTGCCTCCAGGGTTGGAAAGGGAGTGACCTGTAGGCACCCAGTGGGCCTCGGCAGGTGTCAGGTAGCGGGACGTAGCTGGTTCTTGCCTTGCAGGTACTTTCAGCCCCGTCACTTTGGCCTTGTTCTTCATCCTCTATTTCTTGCTTGCTTGTTGGACTTACGGCATTTCTGTTCCAAGTGGCCTTTTTGTGCCTATTCTGCTGTGTGGAGCAGCTTATGGACGATTAGTTGCCAATCTCCTAAAAAGGTACTCTGTGTGCGTGCGTGTGTGTGCGTGCGTGTGTCCACGTGCATGCGAACTGTGCGCCCTCTCTGTACCCCCCACCCCCAGCTCGCCGACGTCAGTCTAAGCCATGTTCTCGATTTTGTTCTTCACCAGCTACATTGGATTGGGTCACATCTACTCAGGGACCTTTGCCCTGATTGGTGCCGCAGCTCTTTTGGGTGGGGTCGTCCGTATGACCATCAGTCTCACAGTCATCCTGATCGAGTCTACCAACGAGATCACCTATGGGCTTCCCATCATGATCACCCTGATGGTAAGTGCTTCCCCTCTAGGCTTCTTTCGAGCTAAGAGCCACGGTCACCCCAGAGGGCCTATTTTCACATCTTTACTTTGTGTTTCAGGTGGCCAAGTGGATAGGGGACTATTTCAATAAGGGCATTTATGATATCCATGTGGGCCTGCGAGGCGTGCCGCTTCTGGAGTGGGAGACCGAGGTGGAAATGGATAAGTAAGGCCATGATTTTTCTCACGTCCTAGCTTCAGAATTTGTAAGCTCTGGCCTATTGGTATCAGGGTAGGAAACGTAACTGGTATTTCTTTCTTTCCTTTTCTTTTTTTTTTTTTTTTTTTTGAGATATTTTCACTATGTCACCCTTGGTAAAGTGCCGTGGTGTCACAGCTCACAGCAACCTCAAACTCTTGGGCTTAAGCAATTCTCTTGCCTCAGCCTCCCAAGTAGCTGGGACTACAGGCACCCCCCACAACGCCCGGCAATTTGTTTGTTGCAGTTGTTTAGCTGGCCCGGTCGGGTTCGAACCTGCCACCCTTAGTGTATGTGGCTGGCGCTGTAACCACTGTGCTCTGGGTGCTGAGCCAATAACTGGTATTTCTTGGACTGAAAGACATAGCATGTTTGTTTCTAAGCCTGTCTGTAGTCTAGGAGGAGGGCAGGGGCAGAGGAGCACAGTGGGGGCTGCAGGAGGCAAGGCCACGCCATGGTTATGTTGGGCTCCTGGAACATTCTGCTTAGCTATGATGTGAGGCCTCTGCCTTGAGTCTGTGATAGGAGTGACTATTTAAGGCTATACTAAACCCCAAGAGTGAGAACTGGTAGTTTCATATGTGCCTAACAAAATGTCATCCTGTCAGTAGTGACTGTCCTGAGCATAATCTCCTGATAACCTGCCTAATAATCCACAGAGACTTGGGGCTCCCTGTGTCAGGGTGTCAGGCCAAGCCCACACAGGCTGGCACAGGTGCCAGCAGGCCATTCTGTAAAGGGCCAGAGGGTTGATTATTTTCAGCTTTCTGGGCCACGTGGTCTCTGTCAACCACTCAACTTCACCTTTGCAGCAGAAAGCTGTGAACATGGCTGGAGCTGACCTGTGGGCTGTGGTTTGCCATCTGTGATCTAAAGGAGGACCTAAACACTTCTAAAGTTTTAGTAGCAGTATTAGCAATTCAGCAGTGACATGTGGCACGTGCCATGGGATACCGGGAAGGGGATCACCAAGCCCTAGGGCAAACAGATGGGGTGGATGGGGAGGGAATGTTGGCACTAAGCTGAAGGAGGAGCAAAGGCCCCCCAGCATGACAAAGAGGGGAAGGGCGTTCTGGGCTGGGGTCCAGCATGTGTGGAGAAGATGGGAGTACAGAGGAAGGCACTGGGTTTAAGGAACCACTGGGAACAGTCAGAGAGAGGCCCCGAGAGGTCCAGGCAGTGATGGAAGGCCAGCATGGCCACATCAGGGCTGGTATCCAGGGGACCATGGGCTCCGTCCTGAGGCTGGTGGCCTCCCTGCCCGCAGACTGAGAGCTAGCGACATCATGGAGCCCAACCTGACCTACGTCTACCCGCACACCCGCATCCAATCTCTGGTCAGCATCCTCCGCACCACAGTCCACCACGCCTTCCCGGTGGTCACAGAGAACCGGGGCAACGAGAAGGAGTTCATGAAGGGCAACCAGCTCATCAGTAACAACATCAAGTTCAAGGTAAAGGAGACGACCCTGAGCGGAAAGGTGGGTGCTTGCACTGCTGAGTGTGGGCCACGGCCCCCTGGCTAGAGTGGATTTGGGGGGCTCTAAAGGGAAATCAGCACTGTTCTTATTATGTGTGACATTAAATACAGACGTGACAGGGAGGACAGGCTTTATTAGGCCATTAAGATTTATGTTCATTATTGCTACAGTAAATAAAAGGACAGGCTTTGTTTTTGAGTTCATGTCTCACTCTATCACCCTGGGTAGAGTACTGTGGCATCATAGCTCACAGCAACCTAAAACTCTTGGGCTCAAGTAATCCTCCTATCTCAGTCTCCTGAGTAGCTGGGACTATAGGTACCCACCACAATGCCCAGCTAATTTTTCTGTTTTTTAAGAGAAATATGGTCTTGCTCTTGTTCAGGCTGGTCTCGAACTCCTGAGCTCAAGGTATCCTCCTGTCTTGGCCTCTTGGCCTCTCAGAGTGCTGGGATTACAGGCCTGAGTCACCAGACTATTTTTTAAATCAACAAATTTAATTATTTATTATTTATCCTTAGGGAGGGTTCTAGAGTTGCCACAACAGAACTGGACTTTTACCTATTTAAGAAAGGAAAAAAAAAAAAAAAAACTGGCAGCTCTAGGACTGACAGGGAAGCCAGAGAGCCAGAGCCGGGTGCAATGGGGCTGTGTCTTACGACGCCCTTCAGGGAGCCCGGGAGCGTGCAGGGCTGTTCTCTGTCCTTGGGTCCCTCTGGATGAAGTTCCAGGAGAAGGAGAGTCCCATCGCTCTCAGGTGGCATTGCCCACCCCATGGCTTTGGGGGTGGTCACAATTGACAGTCCTACCAAGACAGGACTAGAAGGGTGTGTTCCCCTCTGGAGAGTTGGGGGGCTCTTCTCAAGTTGGTGGAGTGGGGATGCTAGGCCAACAGGATCTGTGGGGTCTGCAACCTAGTCCTAGGGCTCTAGGTCCACCGGACCACAGCCCCTGTGAGAATTCCTTGCAGTCCCTGCCTGGGTGCTGCTGGTGTCGGGGTGTCCATGTGCAGTGACCTAGAAGCCTCTACCATCGTCACTCCCCCACCCCCCCACCCCAATCTGCAGAAATCCAGTATCCTCACCCGAGCCGGTGAGCAGCGCAAGCGCAGCCAGTCCATGAAGTCTTACCCCTCGAGTGAGCTGCGGAACATGTGTGATGAGCACATTGCCTCCGAGGACCCAGCCGAGAAGGAGGACCTCCTGCAGCAGATGCTGGAGAGGAGGTGGGTGCAGCAGCTGCACCACCGCTGCCTGCAGGTCCCCGTGGAAGCAACCTGTAGCTCAGATGTTATGAGACAGCTCCTGAGTTGCTTGGGAATTTGGGGAGTGGGTTGGGGACACGGTCCTGCAGAGGGTATCCCAGGCAGCATCTGATTTTTGTGTAACAGATACACTCCCTACCCCAACCTGTACCCTGACCAGTCCCCAAGTGAAGACTGGACCATGGAGGAACGCTTCCGCCCTCTGACCTTCCACGGTCTGATCCTTCGGTCGCAGCTTGTTACCCTGCTTGTCCGAGGAGTTTGCTACTCTGAGAGTCAGTC
This sequence comes from Arctocebus calabarensis, assembly GCA_963573935.1. Classification (NCBI taxonomy): domain Eukaryota; kingdom Metazoa; phylum Chordata; class Mammalia; order Primates; family Lorisidae; genus Arctocebus; species Arctocebus calabarensis. The sequence goes on from CAUYON010078397.1 coordinate 4,890, forward strand.
GGTAAGCCTCTTACTAGCAACAGGATCCTGGAAGGCAGGAAGGTGATAGGAACACAGTCCCTGCACTTTAGGGAAAGAGATGGGGGTTTTGAGAGTTCACATGTCAACGGCTGCCATCATGTGGAGTGGCACGCGTGCCTCTGCAGCTGTCCACATCTCCAGGTGACGCCCAGCGAGGGGACACAGTGCAGGGAGGAGAATGTGAGTCCCTCCAGGTGGTCCTCACTTCGTCTCTGCACCATGTGCTGTGAGCTCTGCTGGCCTGCAGGCTTGTAATCCAATTCCTATAGTCTAATTTCTGTCATGAATGAACTTTTGTGTATTATCAAAAGAATTATTGTTCTTCCTGTCTGGTCCCCTGCAGTTCTATTCCTCCCTTGGTTTTGCCTTTTTTTAAAAAGACAGTTTCTCACTCTGTTGTCCAGGCTAGAGAGCATCACCCTAGCTCACAGCAACCTCAAACTCCTGGGCTCAAGCAATCCTCTGGCCTCAGTGTCCTGAGTAGCTGAGACTACAGGTGCCTGCCACAATGCCTAGCTAGATTTCTTTTTTTTTTTTTTTTTGTAGAGACAGTCTTACTTTGTCGCCCTCGGTAGAGTGTCGTGGTGTCACACAGCTCACAGCAACCTCCAACTCCTGGGCTTAGGTGATTCTCTTGCCTCAGCCTCCCGAGTAGCTGGGACTACAGGCACCCACCACAATGCCCAGCTATTTTTCTGTTTTGCAGTTCTGCTGAGGCTGGGTTTGAACCCGCCACCTTCGGTATATGGGGCCGGCACCCTACCCGATGAGCCACAGGCACCGCCCTAGATTTCATATTTTTAATAGAGACAGATCTCACTCTTGCTCAGGCTAGTCTCAAACTCCTGACCTCAAGGGATCCTCCTGCCTGAGCTTCTCAAGTGCTAGGATTATAGGCTTGAGGACCTGGCCTCTTGTTTGTTTTTAGAGCTGAGCAGGGGTGCAGGAGGTGTGCTTGAAGTCGTCCCAGACTCTGAGAGTGAGCCCTTCTCACTCTCAAACACATTGTCTCCTTAGAAGGAGATGGACAAAGTCACCCAAAGGCCTCTCCTTGTTAGGGTCTGGGCTCTGAGAGGTTGGCCTGAAGTCACCCGTGATCCGATTGGCCTGCAGGAGAGCTGTTAACATGGGGTGAAGCATAGGCAGCCTGGCTAGAGGGGGCGGAAGGTGCACACAGCACAAAGGCACAAGTCCAGAGTGTGGGCTGGATCCCAGAGGCCCTTCCTGAATTGGGGCAAAGGGGGGCGGTGCTGCCTGTGGGCAGGGGATGGCAGGATGGGGAAAGCCATGTAAAGTTGAGGGTATGCGCAGTGGAGCAGGGGAGGAAGATGCTGCTGCAGGGAAGCTGTGCCCTCATGTCCAAGGATAGCAGCAGTGAGAACTGAGGGAAGGTGCAGGAGAACTGGAGTGGAGGGAGAGTGGCAAAGCCAGTGCTACTCTCCCAGACTGGATGGCTTGAAACTACAAGTTATTCTTTCACAGTTCGAGGCCAGAAGTACAAAATCCAGGTGTCACCAGGGCCATGCTCTGAGGGCTTAGGAGACGCTGGCCTTGCTTCTTCCTAGCTCACAGTGGTCACCTGCATTCTTGGCACTCCTTGACTATAAGACAGGTCACTCTAGCTTTACCTCCCGTGTTATGTGGTATTCTCCCTGTGTGTCCTCTCCCCTTTCGTACAGACACTTGCTGTTGCATTTCAGGTCCACTCTACTCTCACGTGACCTCATTTTGGTTTGAGTCCATCTGCAGAGACCCTGTTTCCAGTAAGGCAGCATTGATAGGTACCAGGGCATAGGGCTTGCCTGTGTCTTTTGGGAGATTCAGTTCAACCCATTCTCATTCAGACTTCAAAGTAATCGATCTTACAAATGAGAAAGGGAACTTCAGAGCAATTAGGGTATGTAAGGGTGACACCACTAGGAACTGGCCCAGGACTGGCTTTGGGAGGCGATGTCTCACTCCAGAGCGCCCTCTGCTGGCCCTTGATCTGCATCGCCGAGGAGGCGTGGCTAGTCAGAATCAGACTTAAAGTGGGAAGGGCTCTAAAGGTAACCCTGCCAGCCGCCGCTGCTCAGAGCAAGGACAGCGTCTTGGTTGTTCTGGTTGGAATTGTAGAGCGCCAGCCAGCCCCGCCTTTCCTATGCCGAGATGGCCGAAGATTACCCGAGGTACCCCGATATCCACGACCTGGACCTGACGCTGCTGAACCCACGGATGATTGTGGTGAGAAGAGCTGGCCCCACCCATCGTGCACAGAATGCGCCCATCCATGCCATTGGCGGCTCGGGCTGCAGGTGACGTGTACTGTCTCTCCTGCAGGATGTCACCCCCTACATGAACCCTTCGCCCTTCACCGTCTCACCCAACACCCACGTCTCCCAAGTCTTCAACCTGTTCAGAACGATGGGCCTGCGCCACTTGCCCGTGGTGAATGCGATGGGAGAGGTGAGGCTGCGTCGGGGTGGAGGACAGAGGAGCAGGGCCCCTGCCCTCACCTTTGGGAAAGGACCTTATGAACACTCTTTGGGTGGGTCAGGGTGGCTCTCAGCAGGAGCTGACCTGGGCCAGGTGGCTTCCAAAACCCTCCCCCTTGATCTCTCACGTGTTTGGGACCCTGTCCCCTGTCTGGCCAATAGATGGCGCCACTGCCCCAGCGGCCTTCCTTTCGGCCGGGCGGAGCGGGCAGGGCAGGGCAGTCTCTTTTCTGTGACTTTGTGTGTCTTCTGGCTCCTGACTTCTCTGCGTTGGTCTGCGCCCCACCTGTTATGGAGATTCATTCATAACCATTAAATGAGAGAATTTCAAGCAAAATATTTGGAGTTTTACAAAGATACAACATCCAGTGATTATAGCAGTAGACTTTTCTGTTTAGAACTTCATTATTTTCTTATTATACAAAATTATTATAGAAGTATCTGACAATATAGATGAACAAAAAGCAAAATCTAAAAGCCCTCGTTCCTGCCCTGCAGAGCTAGCCACAGCACCCGCTTTTCCAGGCCCTTTCAGCCTTCTTTGGGCCTGTCATAACCCATGTCTAGTCGCGATAAATGATAGTTTCTTGAAACAGAACTGCCAGCCACATTGACAAGTTCTAGCATATCTTAGAATATAACTTTGGGCTACCCAACATTAACAAGCGGGAACTACTATATTGAACTGAGATAAACCACTCATACGTAGGTCATTTGAGCAAGGTGGTGAGTGTAATATGCACCAGGGGTCAGACCTCAGAACCGTTCAGGGGCCTCACCTTCTGCATGGTGGGAGCTAGAGCTCGTGCCCCGATTAAGAATGTTCCAGTTCAGATGTTAGCTGGCCCAGCCCTCTTTTAGAGCTAAGCGTGTTCCCTTGGCCTCCAGTTTACAAGCCCTGCTTATCTGTTTGTCGTGGTCATACAGTGTCTGGCGCTGCCCTGGTCCTCTCTCTCTCCATGTCCTGTGACAAACTGGTGGGCTGGCTCTTCTCAACCCTGAATCTTGCCAGTGGGTTGTATCCTGGCTGGTGACTTGGGCCTTTCTCTCCTTGTCTTAGATCGTTGGAATCATTACACGGCACAACCTGACATATGAATTTCTGCAGGCCCGACTGAGGCAGCACTACCATACAATGTGACCAGCCAGCCCGCGGCTGCTCGGAGCGGCAGCTTGCTCTCACGCCGGCCAGCATAGGTGGCTGAGATTGTTCCAGGGCATGGAAGATTCCTAATCACCCTCTCTCTCTCAGAAAGCCTACAGTCATTGAACACTTTGCTGGTCAGAGAACCTGGTGTGGGGTTTAGAATCATCAGCATTTCAACTTCCTTCATTTCCTCAGCAAGTATCTTCCCATCTCCTACTTCCCATGTTCCTGCCATCTGGGGTCAGAATAGGCCATCCTATTCTCCACTAGAGTCTGTACCAGAGGTAGAAATCAGGTGAACTTCAAGCAGTGTACCTTTCCCAACTGTTTCGTTAAGTGTATGGAATGGACTTTAGCCAAGGCAGACACTGGTGTGTGTGTGGGGGGTGCCAGTTGCAAAATTCAGTTAATGACTAAATTTAGGAATTGGACACTGAGAAAATTCTCCATGTTTCAGGGAAGCCCTCCTTTGTGGGACTCTTAATTTAGCACCTTCCTTAGTTCATTCTGCTTCCTGGGTGCGGGCAGGTGTCCAGCCTTGCCCCTGTGGTCTGAGTCTCCTTGGAGCCCCCACTCACCAGAAGCAGAAAGCATTAAGGCCCCACTATAACCTTTAAGTAGTAAATCTGAGAAAAGGGTCAGATTTTTGTTTACCTTAGTTTGTAACATTTCAACTTTCTTTCCATTTGCAAATTATTTGTGGTCTCCTAGGAATAATTTCTACCCTGGTTTTTTCCATCTCTTTAGCTAATAGATTTTCCTTCCGTTTTTATTCTGGTGAAAGAGCCACAGCTCAAAGGGTTTTGGCCTCACCTGCCAAAGTTAACTAAAAGCAGGGCACCCCTAGATAAATAGCTTCCCTGAACTCTGGGGAATGGTACTGCTTTTTCCAAGATGGAAAGGAGCCACTCCTGTGACCACTTAAGGGTACATGTTATGATGAAGCAGATGGTTTACTTGAGGAAGAAGATGTCTGCCCTTCACAAACATCTCTACCTCCCCTGCTGTTAGCCACCTCCACCCTACATAGCAACTGCAGGCAGATGAGGAAACTCCTTGCCAGCAGCTGCTCGCAGGTTTTACCATGAAACATAGGAACTGTCCCTTCTCTCGTGACTTCCTTTCTCTCCAGACTGGTTGGTCCCCTCTCTGATCAGGCACCCAAAGTCAGCATCCAAGCATCAGCTACTTGCAGCCCTTCCCTTAAGGGTGTATCAGCATCTTCGTCCAGGGCAAATGTATTTTGGGACTCAAGATGGCATTCATTTGCATTTAGTTTTTTTCAAACCATGCAAGTTGCCTGCCAGCCTCAGTGCCTGTTCTCTAGGCCTCAGCCTCACGCTGACATCCTTTGCCTAGGGTAGGCATGCATCCTAGCTTTGCCAGCCAGGTTCTGTGCCAGGCTCGCTATAGGGAATGTCCTTACCCCCCTCACTCAGCGAAGGGCTGCTCCAGGACCCTTCCCAGCTGACTGGCCCCTCCATTCTCATCTCCTTATCTCTTTGATCAAAGTGACTTTGACTTCTACATTTTTCCCTGGATGCACCCTACTTGTGAAATAGGAATGAGATTCCCAATAAATAGTTCAGGAAATGCCAAGCACCAAAAAGGCAAGCCTTTTAAATGTGACCATGTTCAGTGAGCTGCCGCTTTATTTTATGGTGGCATTGAAAACTTTTATTAAGAAGGAAACCAATTGTTCCAGCCAGAAGAGTGGCGTGGCCACCCCTCACAGACATATCACCCCTCTCTCCACTCCTCCCTGGAACTGGCAGAGCTAATGCCCTGCAGGAGGACCCCTAGCCTCGAGAGGGCCAGGTCACTGGCCACTTTCTTCGAGGCTGCCACCAGTGAATGTTGTCAGAACTTATCCTCCGTGCACATCGTGCTGTGTTTAAGTTGCCAGAGTTTTGTCCCATCAGTTTAGCCCAGAGACAGTAGAATGCAAATGCCTCCTTCCCCCTGAGCCAACTGACTGGATGGCTGCTAAGGGGACCCAAACCCGGCGCCTCTCTGAAGGCTTGTGGTTTCTTGTCCTCTTCTCTCTGCATCTGCCCTTTCCAGATAAGCCCAAAGACAACAACTTCTCCACTCGTGACCTGTAACTGTAAGCTTTGCTGCTTTGATTTCTGTATATTAGAACGCAGCATTTTCCTCATCGCACCTGTTAACCTGCCCCTTTGGCTACCAGTGATAAGGCACCTCGATAAAGCAGCAATCCTCAGGAGCATCTGGGGGTGGCTGGAGGTGGTTTTTTGTGTTTTGTCTCCAGTGTGGTGTTTTGTGGCTCCCCAGCTGGGGTGATTAGAGAGTAGGGCTCTCCAGGTCCCTGGTCCTGACCATAGGGACTTTGCATTCTGGGGGATGAATTGTTCATGACCCCATCTAATAGTCCCCAGTAGGAATGGACATCTGTTTGGCCCAGCCTGCGATCAGCCATGTCCGATGCAGGACTGTGCACTGACACAGCCCTGAGTGACTAGAAAACTTCTAGAAAGGCTGGGGAGCCCCTGGACCCTGCAGTATTGATGGACAGTATTGCCCCCAGCTCCTGTGGACTTTGGTCATTCCAACAAACGCAGCTTACCTTTTTCTGTTTGCACTGTTGCTATGGTAATGTTAGCTAATCCCACTGTGTATATAAATTGTATTTTTTTTAATTTGTAAAATGCTATTTTTATTTGAACTTTTGAAACTTGGAAGTTCTTGTAACCGTAACATGTCAGAATAAAACATCTCCATCTGTGTTCTTTAGTCTTTTTTTTTGAGACAGAGCCTCAAGCTGTCACCCTGGATAGTCCCGTGGCATCACAGCTCACAGCAACCTCCAATTCCTGGGCTCAAGCGAGTCTCCTGCCTCCGCCTCCCAAGTAGCTGGGACTACAGGCGCCTGCCACAACACCTGGCCATTTTTTGGTTGCAGCCGTCGTTGTTTGGCGGGCCGGGCTGGATTCGAACCCACCAGCTCAGGTGTACGTGGCTGGCTCCTTAGCCTGTTGAGCCACAGGAGCCGAGCCCCTTTAGTCTTTTATCCCCTCAATGCTCTTCTGTTGGTTCTTTTTATTTCATTTCCTCTCTAATCTGTAAAAATTGCAGTCCCAGGAAGTAGTCCTATAGTCTCAGAGCTCCCCTGTGGAGCTGCCCACCTACCCATAAGGGACTACTACCTTCCTAAGACTGAATTTAGTCCTGAATATCGGCAGGAGGCACTGAGTCTCCTGTTTTGTTTCTCCCTTCAAATAAGCGTGGGCTATAAAGTGAGACTGTCTCTACAAAATAAATAAATAAATAAGCTCTGGTCAGTCTTGTTTATTGTTCCAGCCCCTTTTCCTTCCAGCGGCTGCTTCCAAGAGCACCAGATAGCAAAACACGATTTCCTTGATTTCCTCGCAGAGCTGTGCTTAGGAACTTACCCCCAACAGAGTTCCTTGATATCCACCCAGAAGAAATGGAATCAGTGCTGGGTCTGCAGGGGGGAAGGCTGTGGCTGGGTCTGTGGGGGGTCGGGGGCCTGGCTGGCTTCTGTTGCTGCTGTCTGCCACTGCTTTATTCACTTGCTTTTCGTTTTGCAGTAAGTGTGACTTTCTCTGACTCTGATCTGGCCCGAGTTGCTATTCTGCCAGGGCTGGAAATGGTCCCCGTCCATCCAGGCTCTTCGGCCTCCCTCCTGCTGTCCTCTAAATGCCAGGGGCATTTTCTGCCATGGGTAGCTGTCGATTTCAGGCAGTCCTATTCTGTGAGAATCTTGTGTCATGGTGGAGTGGGGGCAGCTTTACTCTCCCCCTCCTAGCAACCCGCGCCCCCACGGCCAGACCTCAGGAGCCAGATTGGACAGGCTCATCTCTCCTGCCCATGCTGGTCATTCTCTGCTCCCTGGTTTTCTACCCTTTGGGATCTGAAGCCTGAGTAAGGACTGTATTGGTTGGAGGTAGCCGGGTTAGAGATCTCTCCCCACCTCCACCCCTGAGGGGTGAACCCCATCAGTTCACATTGGGCCTCCCCTTTTCTCTGCAGGGAGCAAATTGCTACTCTTCCCAATTTTGACGCTCGATCAGGACAGTGTGACCAACACTGATGGAGCAGTGACTGGTGGTGCCGAAGGGGCATCCGCCTCCATAGAACTTCCAGTCTAGGGACACAGACACACAGTTACAACTCAGGTCCTATTAGATGTTAAATGCCTCCTGTGAAGAGACTATTTTATGTGGGGCTTCTGGGATCAAGGAAGGCTTCAGGGAGGAAGTGGCGTTCGCATGATCATCAGGGAATGAAGACAACATCCTCGGGAGGACGGGACATGGAGCATCGCGGCTGGAGGAAACACGAGGGCACAGAGGAGCACCAGTGGATGGGTGCGGAAGGGTTACAAAATCTGAAAGTAGTGTCTGGAGTTAACGGAGAAGACGGGTGAGTGTTCTACTTGTGTAAGGTGAACCCAGTGCCTGGTACTTTCAGAAGCAGATACCAAAGTAAAAAACAAAAACAAAAAAACTGCATCTTTCCCAGTGGTTCTCACCTCAGTAAATACAAGTATAGGCCTGGACCCAAATTAGGGAAAGACCACGGCTGTTTTCCAAAAAGCTCATATCAGTGCACAAAGGGCACATGAACTTGCAGTCTGTCCACACAGCAAACGTGTTTCTGTACCTTGCTCAGCTTATAAATGCAGCACGGCCTTCTCTTCAAAACTAAACGTGCAATTCGCTCAGCTGCTACAACTAACTCTCTCAAAATGCATCAAAATGTAGTTAGTACTCTACTCTCTCGCCCTGGGTAGAGTGCTGTGGCATCAAAGCTCACAGCAACCTCAAACTCTTGGGCTCTACTGATCCTCCTGCCTCTGCCTCCCGAGTAGTGAGGACTACGGGCACCCACCATGATGCCAGGCATGTTTTCCTATTTTTAGTAGAGATGGGGTCTCACTCTTGCTCAGGTTGGTCTCGAGCTCCTGAGCTTAAGCAATCCACCCACCTCAGCCTCCCAGAGCGCTGGGATTACAGGCGTGAGCCATTGTACCTGGCGAATACTCTCATTTTCTAAATATGCCTCCCCAAAACACACACACACACCCCTGTAACCAAAAAGCACTAGGAGTATAAAACTTTTCTGTTGAATACCAGCTACCCTAGACGAAACTAGGAAAAGTCCTGATGTTTTTGAATTTCCTTTTCAATAAATAAGCACCCCGAAGGTGAGCAACTCTGATTAAAAATAAATGCCCCTTTGGTCTCCTGCAGCTTTTTCAGGATCTGTGACTATGGCAGGGAGGAAAGGCCGAGTGGGTAGAGAACTACAACTTGAGGCCGCCACCCCCCTGCACACACGCCAAATAAAAAAGGAAGGGAGGGAGAAACAAAAGGAGGGGAGAGAAGCCCAGCGCCCTTGGCTCTGACAGAGGGTGAACTGAATTCCCGCCCCCTGGGGTATGAAAGAAATCACACCAACTCAAGCCTTTGTCTTCTGTCCATGGTGCTGAAGTTTATTCTTTTTGTTGTTGTTGTTCAAACCGCTTTCAGTAACAAGTGAGGGTCTACCCTAAATTTGAATGCATGGGGTGGGAGAGACCAGGAATTAAACCACCGTATCTACATTTAGCATAAAATATGAAAAATGTTGACAGGAAGCTGCAGCTCGAATAGGATGCTTGATGGCAAGATGAGACGAAAGCTGTGTGAGAGAGCCCAGGAGATGGACCATCTGCCCAGGGGGCCTGGCCTGCATTTTCCTCCCTGGTTGTTATCCTGTTATCCTGTTCCTCCCTGCATTTTCCTTTTATCTCTGGTACTACAAAGAAAATACAAATGTTTTTGTCTTACAGACCTGGCTCTTCTGGAAAAGTCAGCTTCACACAGGACTGTGCCAAACCTCTCAACTTGACCTGCTACTTGTCCCCAGCCCCCTCTCCAGCCTGATGTCAAGTTGATGTCAATAGTTGAGCACCTGATGTCAACTATTTTCACTTAAATCTTTCAGGATTTTGCAGTGCTGGGAGGCACGTGAACTGCCAATCAGTCGGCGACAAGGACAGGTCCCTGTGGATTTTTTAACTTCCCAGTGCCAGTGGAAGTAATGTTTTGTTTTTAGCATTTTCTCAGCAAGTTGTGGCTGAGGACAGTGGATGACGTCAGCCTGGGACTCACGGGGCACCCACTAAGTTGGGGCAGAAATTTCAGAGGGAAGAAGCTTAGTCCCTTTCCTGATGGAGAAGTCCCCTGGTAATATCCTTTGACAAGGTTTGACCTTCAACAAAACCACAACCTTCTTCCTCCCTAGCCCATTTCCGTCCCCAGTTCGTCTTACCCGGAAGCTGTTGCAGCCCAGTCCACTCTGAGCTCCAATCCTGTCCATCCTGCCCCCAAAGCAGCTGGACCTCCGCAGGCTCCGGGGAGCAGCAAGCAGGGCCCTCAGCTTGCTTTTCAGGAGAGCAGACCTATCAGAGGAGTCCCAGGGGCCCCACCCCACGGCACCCCCATCTCTCTGGGCTGAGCTGACCTCCCCCGTCCAGGGAGGAACCTCAGGGAGGGGGCTGAGAGCTGCCCCGGCTTCCTCATCCTGCTCATTCAGAACTTGAGGGGGCACAACCTCATCTTCTAAAGGCATCTTGTCCTCCAAATGGTCCAGCAAATTCTTTACAAGAGGAAAATACAAGAAAAGGGAGAGGTCTCACTGATTTGGGGGAAACCAAGAGGAATGTGTACAGTAGCAGAAAGCCCCCTGATCCCAGACTGCGCCCCCTTCCCTGGCCATACCTTAAAATCCATCAGGTCTGCGCTGGACACGCCATTATACACGGGGTTCGCATCTGATACACCCGGGAGCTGAAATGCCAGGAAGAGGAGGAAGCCCACAGTGGCGATGGAGGAGGAGCCCATGCTGGTGTTGGTCACCGAACGATGTGATGCTTGCTGCTTCTCGTCTCTCCTCTCCGGCTCCCCTGTCCTGGCCTTCATCCGTCACTATCTCCAGGCTGCCCAGCATCTCCTCTTTTTATAGCCCCCCAGCTTCCCGAACGCACAAGAGTGACAGAACCCTCCCCATTCTGTCACTTGCAGCGATAAAGCAGCTGAGTGAGGAGCCAGCAGAAGATTCCCTTTTAAAGTTATCAGCCCACTATGGCTTGTCATGGCCCCTCCGCCTTGGGCAGCCACGGCCCCCCAGACCCTCGGCCACATTCTTGCTGACTTGCCTCAAGAGGCTCCCACTTCAAAGGTGTGAGAAGAGCAAAAAAGAGTCCTTGGTTATCTCACAGTCTCGGGATTCTTTCTCCTTGACACGGGGACCCATGCAGGGAAGCAGAGGGTGACGGTTGGCCTATGCCCAGCTCCACCGGTTTGTTTGTGGCTCAGCTGTCATGGGCGCCAAATAAGGGCGGGAGGAGCAGAAACAGCAGGCAGGCGGCAGCTTAGGATGAACAAGCCCAGGTACTGGAGCTGGCCTCACCCTCCGTGGAGGTAGAACCTGCCCCTGGCCTCCCTCTCCATGGTTGGGTGAAAAGGAACTATTTGTCAGAGTATTATTAAGTCAGCCGGGAACCAAATGCAATGCTGCTCTAAGAATTTAGCTGCCCCCCCATGTATAGAAACTGGGGGACACAAGCATTCCAAGCTCTTCCTTCACACCCCCCATAGCCCACCTCCAAGGTGTTGAGGGGGCCCTTTCATTTCTTTCCTTTGCAGTTTATAGAAGCTTCAAGTTTGAAGCTTGCACTGCCCCCCTTCCCATGTCCATGGTGAGTTGACCAGTGGAGGGAGGGTGGGGGGCCAGAGGGATTACAGAGTCCCTTCCCTGAGGCCAGGCGTGTGACTGAGCCATCAAGTCCTCAGTTCACTAGGTCCCCAAAAGAGGCAGCGAGGCTGACCACATTTGATGAGTGGCCTCCATTTGCCAAGCACTGACCTCAACGTTAGCCATTACCACCCAATGCAACTGCATTATAGCCCAAAACGAACCAGTCGCGAACGCCTTCGGGACCCTCTTATCCTCATCTGTAAAATAAGGAAAATATAAGAACCTGCCTGCCCACCTCTCAGGATTGATGTGGGACCCAAATGAGCTAAGAATGGTTTTTTTTTTTTTTTTTTTTTTTTTTTAGACAGAGTCTAACTTTCTTTCCCCTGGTAGAGTGCTGTGGTATCATAGCTCACAGCGACCTCAAACTCTTGGGTTCAAGCAATTCTCGTGGCTCAGCCTCCCAAGTAGCTGGGACTATAGGTGCCCCACAACAACTGGCTATTTTTTTAGAGACAGGGTCTGGCTCCTGCTCAGGCTGGTCTCAAACTCATGAGCTCGAGCAATCCACCTGCCTCAGCCTCCCAGAGCACTGGATTATGGCCGTGAGCTCTGCACCTGACCCTGTACAAATGCATTTAAGCGTATATAGTGTTTGCCTTTACCGCTCACTCGGGGTGTGCCAGGCACTGTGCTGAGGGCTGCACATGGATGGGTTCACTTTTATCACCACACCCAGCCTTGTTTCCATTTAGGGAGAGACACGACTGAGCCTCAGAGGCTGTCACTTGTCCAAGGCCACTGAGCACGTAAGTGGCAGAACTAGGACTGGGACTCCAGTTCCTTTTTTTTTTTTTTTTTAATTAAGAAATATTTCCAATTTTTATTCATAAAATTTTTAATCAAAATTGCAAGAGTAGACTTATAGAGCCACAGGTCAATAACAAAACAGGAAGGAAATGGAATATTTCAGGTACATTTTGAAAAGTTCCAAATACACATTAGGCTAAAAACTAGTTAAACCATGGCTGCAGAAAAGATTACATTCATTCCTGAATTTTCTCAATAAGTTCTTCCTTATATTTGCCTTTCTCTTTTCCAACTTGTCGAGACTTGGCTTTGCGTTCAAGAATTTTTTTCTGATCTTTGTCCAGTTTTAGCCTGGTGATAACCACCTTGCTTCGGTGAATGCCCACGTGGACAGTTGTGCCATTAGCCTTCTCACGCTGCACCCGCTCAATGTAGATGACGTATTTCTTTCTGTACACCTGGACGACCTTGCCAATTTGCTGACTTTTATAGTGTCCTCGAACCACCTGGACTTCATCGTTCTTATAGTTGGGCATGGAGCACACGTTGTACTTCTGCCGAAGCTCCTTGGACAGCGGAGACGACATGATCTTTCTGCATACGTGCGAGGGGGCATTAAAATGTCGTTTGCGATTTTTGCTGCGGTTCGAGGTCACGAAGGGATTGAACTACATGGTGACCGTCTATCCAGAGTCAGACATATTCCGGACTCCAGTTCTTAATGCTTTGCCTCTTTGCCTTTTGGGTTCATCCCCCAGTTGAACATGCCCATCCCCACCCCTCTGATGCCCCTGAGCAGTTCCTGTAGCTCCACACGCCCTAGGCTGGAGCCTTCTGTGCTCACCATGTCCAGGAAAGGGCTATGCCCAGTCCCCAGGCCCCATCTTTGCACCTAACATCTTTTAATCTGTTCTCCACAAGCTCAGAAAATGTGTTTTCTTTTCTTTTTTTTTGAGACAGAGCCTCAAGCTGTCACCCTGGATAGAGTGCTGTGGCATGGCATCACGGCTCACAGCAACTTCCAATTCCTGGGCTCAAGTGAATCTCTTGCCTCTGCCTCCCAAGTAGCTGGGACTACAGGCGCCCGCCACAACACCCAGCCAGTTTTTGGTTGCAGCCGTTATTGTTGTTTGGCGGGCCCAGGCTGGATTTGAACCTGCCAGCTCAGGTGTATGTGGCTGGCACCTTAGCCCAGTTGAGCCACAGGCGCCGAGCCAGAAAATGTGTTTTCTATGACCTGCTCTGTCCTAGCCAGATCCATCCCCAGTTTCACCGATCTCTTGTTGACCAGATGGCCAGTAATTGGCCAGCAGCACAAGAGGTATTCAGGGTGGTATTATTCTACAATAGAAGGAAAAAGCACCCCTTTTCAGCAAGCTTGGGGCACCTGATTTTAGATCAGCCAATCTCAACTTGAAATTTGAATTGAGTGCAATTCTAAGTAGGGGCTCTGAAGGCAAAAATCTGTGGTATCCTGATGAGTCCCTGGAATGTGCTCAGAGCTTAATTGCTCAGTTGGCAGGGTTATTATTAGCAAAGAGGATTCATCGAGCAGCCCCTGTAGGGGGAACTCATGCTCCTTGCCGTGTGCGTCACACGCCCGTCTCCTGGAATTGCCCTTTAACACAGGCCTTTGATGCAAGCCAAGACTTCTGTGGCAGGTGGCCTCTGAGGGCTGCTGCTCCCCTGTCCTCAGCCACTTCTGAAGTCTGTAGGTGGCCCAAAGAGAAGCAGAAGTCCCGCCCAAGCTTCCAGAAAGAGAATTTCAGAATCTGCCCACCCGCTTTTCTTCAAGCTACTTTTTCTCTTCCAGAGTGAAACTGGAGCGGATGTGTTGAGTTTCTTCTATTAGGACTTGGGGGGGGGGGGGAGAAGGAGAAAAGAGCAGCAAGCCCAGAGGCCAGGCCCTCCTCCCACCCCCAGCACTCCCACTAGCTGAAAAATCAAACCTTTCATTTCCTTAGTACTGGAAGGAAGTTGTCCAAGTCATATGATGGAAAGAACGTTGCAAATGGGCAGAAGAATCTGGAATTTGGGGATCTCCAGTTTCTAGCCTGGAGTTTGGTTTTCTGACTCTCTATGGTGATGCCGTGGGCTGCTGCAGGGAGGCCTAGAGCATGCAAGTTCCCATGTGTGCAGAACTGGCATGAAACCCTGTCATATTCACAGTGTGATTCATTTGGACCCACAGTCTAAAGTAGAAGCCCCCGGCTCGGCGCCTGTGGCTCAACGGGCTAAGGCGTCAGCCACGTACACCTGAACTGGCGGGTTCGAATCCAGCCCAGGCCGCCAAACAACAATGACGGCTGCAACCAAAAAGATGGCCGGGCGTTGTGGCGGGCGCCTGTAGTCCCAGCTACTTGGGAGGCAGAGGAAGGAGACTCGCTTGCGTCCAGGATTTGGAGGTTGCAGCCGTTACCCAGATCCTTTGGGCAGTGACCAGGGAGCCCTCAGTCCCGTTCTCCCATGAACTGGCCTGGCAGTTGGTGCCAGTTGTGGGTGTATTTAGGTATAGAAGGGGGAAGGAAGGTGAGGGCAGGTAGCAGCTGTGCTACTATGTCAGCCATTGCTACAGCATTTGCTGGGAAACCAGATATGCAGGTGGGCTGAGCAGGTGGGAAGCAGCCCACTGAGCATAGAGCTGGTGGCACCCTGGCTCTTTAGAAAATATTTTCTGAATGACTGAACAAAAAACTGTGCCTTCAGGGCTTCTCCTACTCTCACCCTCCTTTGTACATCTGAGTGCACTCGCTGGGGACCTCACTGGGACCAGTCACCGTCCAGCTGAAGCTTGCAGGTTGTTCTCTTCTCTCCCCTGACACAGAAGAAACAGATCAGGGAGCCTGGAGAAGGGAAGCCAGAGACAGGGAGGTGAGAGCCCAAACCTGGGAGAGGAGTGAAGATCATGGGCAAGAGATGTTACACGGAAGGAGGCCGTGAGCACCCGTCACTGCTGGGGTGGTCCAGCCATGGACCAGAGCCAGGGAAGATTCCAAGGGCTCAAGTCATCAAGGGTGGGCCCTGGGGCAAGGTTGAATCACTTGGGAGTGCCTGCCTTCAGTTTCTCCTGCACCTGAGACAAGGAATCAACAGTAAGTGATTTATCTTGGAGCTAATCCCAGGAATTGTCAGCAGCGAGTGGGGGAGGGATACAGGGAAAGCAGAAAGTCAGTGACCACTGTGGAAATCCTCCCTCTACAGAGAATGCTGAACAGGTGCGAAACAAGCACCTGTGAACTGAGGGCACCGAGTCTCTAAATGCCAACTCCTGCCAGACGTTGCTGAGCTGAGCTGCTGCTGCTCAGGGTGACTCTCAACTCCCGGATCCTTCCTGCCCCTAGGAGCCCCATGCCTCCAGCTGCCGGAGAAAGTCCTAGGGCAGAAAGTGCGGTGCTGCCAGTGGAAACAGGGTTGATGTGCCCTGAAGCAGCAAGGTCAGGGGCGGCAGGCCAGAGATGGACCGTGTCTGAGGGCAAAGAAAGGCTCTGGGACATTGAGCGACACAAAAGCCTAGCTCCACACCTGGCAAGAGAAATGGGTCACTTAGTGGACTAAGACTGATTATTTAAGCTAAGGCAGTAGCTGAATACTCCTAGAGAGAGAGGAATAGAAGACAGAGAACTACATGATCAAAGACAAATGGCCAAGTACATGATGTGGTGTACACCTGCTCTGTGGTGAGTTTTTTCCCCTTGCCATGAATCATTCTCAGAAGGGCCAGATCTGCCACAAAAAGGCTAGAGAGGGGCTCCTCATTCTCTGAGAATGTCACAGCTGCACAATCCCTGACACGGAGATGAAACGTTCAGGCCCAGTGCTATCCTGACTGCTATGATCTCAACACTGGAGACCCACCAAAGACAGCCCTCCTTCTCCTGAAGCTCCTTCCCGCTCTGAAGCCCAGGACTCCTCCACCTGTTTGCAGCCACAAGTCTTTCTGGAAAGAGTACAGTGACAAGCATCTATGCAGGTGGGTCATTGGGCAGCTTGTTTGCAGGATGAGGTTGATGACAGGGGAGTCAGGGAGGCTCCCTGGGGAGAGTAAGAAAGGCTGTCCTTTAAAGGACTGCCACAGGACAGTGCATGCACTGTGTGCGGCCTGCAAACACCACACGTGGGGGTTCAGTGAGATGCCACCCACCACCCAGCCTCTGTCCATCACATTAGGCTCCTTCCTGGGTCCTCCTTCCTGGACCTTTGTTGTGAGAATAAACCCAAGAAACAGGCTGTTTCACTCATATAGGCGCCACCATCTGAGCTCTATTACCTGGAAGAATTCTGAAGTGCCCATTGGCTCTGGGCAGTGGGTATTCTGGGAGGGGCATGTCCTCATCACAGGAGCAGAGGAGGAAAGCTACCAAATGCTGACCTGGGGGACACTGTTATGAGAGAGACCTTTCATCCCACCAGCAAGCTTGGAAAAACTTGTTCAGGATGGTGGTTGGGGCCTGGGCCCTTGAATCCTGGCTCTGCCACTTGCTAACTGCAGGACCCTAAGCAAGTTACATAAACTCTCTGTGTCTTTGCTTCCCCAGCTGTAAAATGAGGGATAATGAGTTCCAACTTCTTAGGATGGTTGTAAGGGAAACAGTTAATGGAACTATGCCTAGGGTGTGAATGGGGCCTTTATAAATGTTAACTATTTTAATAACCCTGCCCACCCTGGGTCAGAAACAGAAGAGATGACTCACACTTGGTTGGAAAATAAGCTGCTCCTGGAACCTTGTTTTAAAACCATCTTAAACTGATCTCATCAGGTAGCCTGTCTCTGACGCACAGCTGGGTTAAAATGAGAAATAACACAAAGGCCTGCCCCTTTCACTGGAAGAAGCATCAGATAAGAAAATCAGGCCATGAGAACACAGTTCAAGGCCAAAAGTGTGGGTGTCCAGAGTCAGAGAGCCCAGGCTCAAGAGGCACTCAGATCTCTGCTCAAAATTAGTGTCCAGCAGCTGTATGCTCTCACATAGGATGCTTGGTTTCTCTGGGTCTCAGTTTTCTCATCTGGGAAATGGGGATAACAATAGTGCTGACCTCATGGTGATTCATCCCCTCAATTGAGTTCGGGTCATAAATGGTATTGTAGGAAAGGGAATGGCATGAGGACCTTCCTAGGAGCCTGGGAGTAGGGGAGGGCTCAGCAACATAGCCTCGGTGGCCTGGATAGTAGGATATGCAGAAGGGGACCCACAGAAGGGAGGGCCTCCCTGCCGGTTAGGGCAATGGCAGGATTCTGAGAGCTGTCTCCTTTCTTTCTCTGGAGTGGGGAGGAAGGGATAATGCAGCTCCAGGGGCCTCTGATCAGCCCCTCTATTCTTGGAGTTGAGTGTTTGTTTGTTTGTTTGTTTGTTTTGAGACAGAGTCTCATTCTGTCACCCTGAGTAGAGTGCTGCAGCATTATAACTTACAGCAACCTCCAACTCTTGGACTTGAGCAATCCTCTTGCCTCAGCCTCACAAGTAGCTAGGGCTGCAGGCAGCTGCCACTATGACTGGCTAGATTTTCTATTTCTGGTAGAGGCAGGGGTCTCTCTCTTACTCAGGCTGATCTCAGACCCCTGAGTTCAAACAATCCACATGCCTCAGCCTCCCAGAGTGCTAGGATTACAAGTGTGAGCCACCATGCCTGGCCTGGGTTGAGGTTTTGAAGGCTCCTTTCCAGGAGGACATCAGGAATTCAAGGGTTGAAGCTAAGATTTGGGGCAGGACGGAGGGTTCACCCCTCTGCAGGAATGCAAATGAGTCGGTGTCTCTCTCTCTCACACACACACACACACACACACACGCACATTGACTCCAACCTCTGACGTTCTAGCTTAGACCTTCTAAGAACAGCAATCACCAGAGACAGTAATTTAATGGTAGAATTCCAGGCAGAGGGAAGAGTGGTAGGGAAAATGCTTGGACACAGGCCCTCAGGTTACATAAAGACATCAGGGCCCAGTCCACGCCCAGGAAAAAACTACTCTGCTCTGAAAAGCAGCTTCTGCAAAGTGTCTCTTTCAGAGCATTAAAAACCCTGAAGGGTGGCACGTGTGGCTCAGTGGGTAGGGTGCCAGCCCCATATACCAAGGATGGCAGGTTCGAACCCAGCCCCAGCCAAACTGCAACAAAAAAGTAGCCAGGCATTGTGGCAGGCGCCTGTAGTCCCAGCTACTCAGGAGGCTGAGGCAAGAGAATCGCCTAAGCCCAAGAGCTGGAGGTTGCTGGGAGCTGTGACACCCCGGCACTCTACCCAGGGTGACAAAGTGAGACCTGTCTCTAAAAAGAAAATAACCCTGAAAGAAAAGAAGGCCAAGTGTATAGGTTCTCACTGCTCCCTAAGCCACCCCACTCAGCCAGCCCTTGATGCCGTGTCCTTACCCCACCATTAAGACACCACTGTCTTAAAGGGACCTTCAAGAAAAGAGAATACTTTGTGTTTTTTAGTTTGTCTTTTTTTTTATGAGAGATTATGTTTAATACACTGAAACAAATCATATTCAAAAAGAAAAAGCTGAAAATGTCGAC
Organism: Arctocebus calabarensis; assembly: GCA_963573935.1. Lineage (NCBI taxonomy): Eukaryota > Metazoa > Chordata > Mammalia > Primates > Lorisidae > Arctocebus > Arctocebus calabarensis. The sequence goes on from CAUYON010078397.1 coordinate 23,579, forward strand.
TTTATTTCAACCATGGAAATTTTGTGGTCAACGGTAAGAGACCATGGTATATGAAACAGCCAAATAAATAAATAAATAAATAAATAAAAATAAATAGGAGTCTCTTCAGAGGAGGGGTCACAGAGTTGGGGAAAGAGCCCCTTTCTGAACCAGAAGCAGGAGTCTGCGGCCAGGACTTCCTCTTCTCTCTCAATTTCTCCTCAGTACTGTGGGGAGAAGGGAGGAGGTGACAGTCGGCTCAGCGTGGGAGCCTGAGGCAGGAGCTGAGCTTCCCAGCACCATACACCACCTACCACCCCCTAGTCTTCAGCAATCTTGATGTTTGAGGCTTTGGAATAGTCTCTCTCCCTTGGCCTCAGTTTTCTCATCTGTAAACTGGGGGTTATCATCGCCCTCGTGACCTTGCTCTCTGCCTTTGAGAGACAGTTTAGGGGAAACTGGGGGAAAAATCTTTAGGAGTCTTTTTCTCTAAGGAGGGACTGCACCAGACAATGAACAGACTCCACCCTAAGGAGATCCTCTCCCTTTGGTCAGAGAGGCAGGGTGTGGGCAGAAGGTGGGTGGGGACTTGTGGGCACAATAATGAACAGACTCTACAATGAACATTTTCCAAAAGACACCCCTTGACACTGAAGACTGTCAAAAGGAATAGTGATTCTAGGTGTCCTTTTCTCAAAGAGCATGGTCCCCAGAGACAACAACCCCCAAGTTGATGCCAATGGTGGCTCAGAAGGGAAGGGGATCAGGAGAGCCAGGGTGGCAGGTGGGGGCTCACCGTTGCAGCCCAGGCCACTGTGGGAGCCGATCCGGTCCAGCCTCCGTCCAAAGCAGCCTGAGTCACGCATCATCTTGGGTCTGTGTAGACCCCGCAGGACCTGAAGGCGCTTTTCGTGGGTCCCAAGGACACCTGGTGGAGCTGCCTCCCGGGTCTCCCAGGCTTCTGCGGAGCCCTGCCTCTGCTGGAGGGGCTCCAGGGCCATCGGCTCTGCCTGCAGCTCAGAAACTTTGTCCTGCAGACGATCCAGCAGCTCCTGCAATGGGTGGGGGAGCCCAGGTCTCAGGACCTGGAGCCTGGGCTCACCCAGCCCTGGACAGCTCCCAGGTGAGCTGACCACCTGGGTATGGTGTCTTGGCACCCAATCTCACCACTTTCTGTTTCTCTTATCACTGATTTCCAAGGGAAGGTTGGGACCCCCTTGAGACATGGATGGAGACCCTTTAACTGATGCTACCTGAGCCCGTCTGGTGGCCACATCCACACAGTCCCTCTGCTCTCACCTGTATCCCAGGCACTTCCAAGGCTGGGCCGGGGCGGCCCAGTGGGTGAGAAAGACCTTCCAGCAGCAACAGGTGCAGAAGCAGGAGGAGCAGGAAAGCCCGGGACAGCACGGTTGCCGTGGGGAGGTTCATGTCTCTGGAGATGGGGTAGGCTGCTGCCGCTACTGTGCTACCTCGGGGGGGGGGGGGGTTGTCCCACCTCCTGGGGGCGGGCAGGGCTCTCCTGGCTCCCTGGGCAACCAGCGCCTTTTATCCCGGAGCTGGATGTCCAGCCGCGGGTTATCTCTGATTTATCAGCCACATTCCCGCCTGCTGAGCTCAGGCCCAGGGAATGCACCCCTCCGCGCCTGCGATGAGTCCTCTCTGGAGGTGGAGACCTGGGGCAGCAGGCCTTGTATAGAAATGGGCTGGGCTGGGGGAGGGAGCGCGCAGGGTGGGGGGACATGTCTCCCGCTTCCTCCCTTCCTGCAATATTGGGAGGGGAGATGGGGGTGCTTAGCGTGGCTGAGCAAGGGCAGGGAAAAAGAAGCTCAGCATTCCGAGGCTCGACGCAAGTGCGGGGCGCATGGGGTGACTCATAGGAGAACAGCCTGAGCCAACACCCCCAACACCACCACCAGCGCACTTTCCCTCCCGGCGGGTTCTCTTGCCCACCCATATAGCCCAACAGCCACCGGCTTCCTTGCACCCTGTCCGAGTCTCCCGGGCGCCCAGGACGCTGTCCGTGGTCCTGACTGCCTCAAGTGACCTTGGCTCAAACTCTCAGATCTGCTCCCTTCAACTTGATTTCCAGGCCAGAAAGACCTGTGTGGGGCAGGGGTAAGAGACCACTGATATCCTCTCCCTACTTTATCCTAACACCCCAAATTCATGAGCCTTACAGCACTGCAAGACTGATTCTCCAATATTAACTCGTTCAAAGCCTGGGCATGACTAGGAACCTCTGGAATGCTGATTGTCTTCCATCCCTTAAAGGGAAGAGCAGATCTGGTTGGAATTTTGAGAGGCAAGTCCCTGAGATGAAGTAATCCAGGAATGCCATCTACAGTGTCGCCTTCCAGGTGTCAACACCTCCTCTCCCACACCAAACCAACATATGGAAAAAGCAAAGATGACTGGAAAGATGGATATCTACTCAGTGAGAGATATGGGGAGAGCCCCTCCCCTAATGCCATCTTCATCTGATCACCCATGAACTAATTGCCATGAGCAGGTGGTCTTGACCTCCTATCTCTGTTTAGAAATGAGAGTCTAGGCTGGGTGTGGTAGCTCATGTTCATAATCCCAGCACTTTAGGAGGCTGAGGCAGGTGAATCATTTGAGGTCAAGGACTCCAAGACCAGCCTAGGCAACACAGTGAGACCCCACTTCAAGAAGAAATTGTACAATTATACAGGAACGGTGGCACATCTCAGCGACTCAGGAAGCTGAAGAAGGAGGATCAACAGAGCCCAGGAGTTTGAGGCTGCAGTGAGCTACGATCGTGCCACTGTACACCAGACTGGGCAGCAAAGTAAGACTTTGTACAGAAAAAATAAATGAAATTTTGAAGAGAAATGGCCCTGGGAAGAGATATGGCAGCTTAAATAGCCCTTTTACATGCATGTGATCAATGTCACAGCATTACTGTACAAGGATTGAATTAGATGATGTTTGTGGAAAGTTCAATAATCCCCATCCCAGCCACCAAGGATATCCACACACAGAACCTGCACAAGTGTTATTTATTCATTCATTCATTCATTCATTTATGTGAGTGCGGTGGCATCACAGCTCACAGCAACCTCCAACTCCCGGCTCAAGCAATTCTCCTGCCTCTGCCTCTCCAGTAGCTGGGACTACGGGCGCCTGCCACAACATCCGGCTATATTTTAGTTGCAGCTGTCATTGTTGTTTGGCAGACCCGAGCTGGATTCGAACCCGCCAGCTCAGCTGTACGTGGCTGGCGCCTTAGCCACTTGAGCCACAGGCGCCAAACCAACAAGTTATTTTTCATGGTAGAAAGGACTTCACATGTGTGGCTAAGTCAAGGATCTGAAAGTGAAGAGGTTCTCCTGCATTATCCAGGGTTGGAGGGAGGTCTATGGAATCACAAAGGTCCTTAAAAGAGAGAGGAAGGAAGGTCAAGTTCAGAAAGAGAAAAATGTAAGGATGGAAACAGAGGTCTGAAAGGAGAGCTGTATGATTGGCTCTGAAGGTGGAGGAAGAGGCTGCAGCTGAAGAATGTACTTGACCTGTAGAAGCTGGAAGAGACAAAAATGGATTCTTCCCTAGAGCTTCCAGAGGAACAAAGGCCTGCCAACAACTTGACTTTAGCACAGGGAAAGACAGAATCAGATCAGAATTCTGATCTCCAGAACTGGAGGAGAATAAAATTGTGTTTTCTTTAGTCATACACAGTAAGGCTTTGTTTCAGCAGCAATAGGAAACTAACACGAAGCCCTACTTCTATGCATATATAAAACGCCAAGCATAGTGCCTGGCTCACAGTAAGTCCTCAGAGAGGTGGTGGTGGTTTTGGTTCTCATCAGTGTCAAACCCTGGGTGTTAGGTGCTTCCCACAAAGAAATCAGACTTTTAATTCATTCAACAAACCTTCATTGAGGACCTGGGGTCAGAGTGGTCCAGAGCCCCAGACTGAGTCATGCTGCCCAGCTTCAATCTCGCCTCATCTCCTGGTGTTTGTTGGGTTCAACCAATGTTGGGGGCAGCAAAATATCAGTGGGAGAGAGGGAAGAAAGGGGGCTCAGGACATCCTTCCTGCCAGCTCTGCCTTGCCCTGTCCTATAGGGTTGGTACCTGCTACTTCCCTACATCATTCTGTGTTGGGATCCTTCGGGCTTAGGAGGGCTGTGGCTGGAAATTTCCCTAGTACTCTATGCACACTTTTGGTAGTCTATGCCCAGCCCTTTGTAAACAACTCCTTCCTGAAACTATTCTAATGTGAGCATGCTATCACTTTCTGCTAGGGCTCTCACTGATACCCTTTATCATCATTATCATCACCACCAACACACGATATTTTTGAGCTGCGGTGGTTGATCCCCCTTGGTTATGGCTACCATGCCTGCTCTTTGGACAATTCTCATGTTTCGTCCAAAGCCACACAGGTTGAGCTGAGCTCTCTAGTTGGGGTACAGGGGAGCGCTCCAGGCTTGAGAAGGAAGCAGGAAGAAGCCAGCATGGTGACAGGACCCGCTGGGGACTTATTTTAAGCCCTGTCACCCACTCTCAGCCACTATCTCCCAAAGACATGCTGGCTGGGAGAGTGAGGGTGACTCACACATGCCTTCCTCCTGAGCTCTCCTTCCTGGCCAGGCTGGCTCTGGCTAGTGACCCTGAGGCTGGGCTTTTGGGAGCACACAGCCTCCTCCTGCTGCAGTGAACTGAGTGGGCTTGAAGGCTGTAGATGGCCACAGGTCAGGGAGTAACTGGCCAGCGTCCAGCCCTCTCCAGGGCAGAACAGCCCTAGCAGCCTGTGTCCTGACGAGGATAGGGAGGACAGGCAGGGCCATTCAGAGGTGAGCACCCGGCAAGGTCTTTTTTCTAGTAGCTGCATTTAACCTGAGGGAAACTAACTAACTCATAGATATTTCTTGAGTCCAAGTTTGTTCTAGGTGTTAAGGACACAGCAATGAACAAAAGACATGAAATCTCTGTCTTTGGAGAGTTGAAATTCTAGCAGAGAGGAGCTAGATGATAAACCAAATAACTAAAATATTTAGTATATTAGAAGGTAGCTTTTGCACAGTAGCAGTTTTGTAACCAATGAGGTTAATGAGAGGTGCGATTATTGCTAATTGAAAACTTTTCCCGGCTCGGCACTCATAGCACAGTGGTTATGGCGCCAGCCACATACACCAAGGCTGGGGGTTCAAGTTTGGCCCAGGCCTGCTAAAATCAAAAATGGCAACTACAACAAAAAAATAGCCAGGCATTGTGGTGGGTGCCTGTAGTCCCAGATACTTGGGAGGCTGAGGCAAGAGAATCACTTAAGCCCAAGAGTTTGAGGTTGCTGTGAGCTTTGACGCCACAGCAAAGAAAGAAAAAGAAAAGAAAACTTTTCCCAATACCCCACCGTGACAACTTCCAATACAGTCGTCATTGGCAATTTTTGACAGTCTCTATGGAGACTGAGAAAAAGTATATTAGAAGGTGATGCTGCCAAGGAGGGGAATAAGGGAGAAAGAGGGAGGATCATTGGGGTTTTAGCAGGAAGGTCAGGGAAGAACTCACTGGGAAGAAGGTGAAGTTGGAGCAAAAGCTTGACGAGGTGATGAGGGCGTCTTACAGATGCTCCAGGGGAGAGAGTTCCAGGCCGAGGGATCAGCCAGAGAAAAGGCCCTCAGACATGTCTGGAACATTCAAGAACCAGACAAGGACGGTGCTGGGGAGTGAGTGAGGACAGAGGGGCAGGAATGGGCTCAACAGAGCATGGCCTTCTTGTTAGAACTTGGGCTAACTTCATTCCAAGTCAGAGAATGAAGCTTCCAGCCTTCCAGTGCTTGAGCCGAGGAGAAATGTGATCGGACTGACATTACGTGTGGCCAAGCTTGTTTCCAGCAGCTGGCACTGAGTTCTGCTTCTTTCCATCTGCTTCAAAGGTCTGGGTCCCAGCCCCTGGGGACCCTTCCTCTAATTCCAGCCTCTTCCCTCCAGGGCCGCGGTCCGAGGACTAGGCGTTGCCTCTTGCTGTGTCTCCCTTATTGATGATTTAGTGTTTTCTTTTTGCCTATTCAGGTTTTCACTCTGTTTTCCTTTATTCTAAGTGAAAGGCTTAAGCGTGCTTATGGGTTCCAAAGCTGTGAGCCGTGACAAATGGCCTCCCAACAGGCCCACAGCAGTTCACCGGGTCTTTTTCAGGAGGGTCAGGAGAATGGAATCAGGGGTCCTCATGAAAATGGTGGGGATGCCAAGCTGTGAAAGACGGCACTTCCCCACCTGCCATTTGCACCTTGCAGAGCACTATTTCCACTGCAGCGCCTGGTCCCCAAGAAAGGCCACACCATGTACATCCCAGACAGGCACTGTTTGTTTAGAATAGTGTTTTTTAACTATTTTTTATCCCATGGTACACTTGAACTATTAACTAAGGTGGTTAAACTTCCACCTTACCCTTAAGTAATGTTGGTCAAAAAATAAAAATAAAAGCAAAAAAAGGAATACATTGTCTTGGAACCTGTAGCACAGTGGCGCCGGCCACATCTACCAAGGGTGGCAGGTTCGAACCCAGCCAGGGGCTGCTAAAACAACAATGACAACCGCAACAAAAAATTAGCCGGGTGTTGTGGTGGGTGCCTGCAGTCCCAGCTACTTGGGAGACTGAGACAAGAGAATCGCTTAAGCCCAAGAATTGCAGGTTGCTGTGAGCTGTAATGCCATGGCACTCTACCATGGGTAACATAATAAGACTCTGTCTCAAAAAAAAAAAAGGGAATATATTTATTGTACTTTGAACTTCTTTCAAAAATAATTAAATTGGCTCGGCACCTGTGGCTCAAGCAGCTAAGGGGCCAGCCATGTACAACTGAGCTGGTGGGTTCGAATCTAGCCTGGGCCACCAAACAACAGTGATGGCTGCAACCAAAAAATGGCCAGGCATTGTGGCAGGTGCCTGTAGTCCCAGCTACTTGGGAGGCGGAGGCAGGAGACTCGCTTGAGCCCAGGAATTGGAGGTTGCTGTGAGCTATAATGCCACAGCACTCTACCCAGGGTGACAACTTGAGGCTCTGTCTAAAAAAATAAATAAATGAATAAAATAATTAAATTAGGCTCGGCACCTTTGGCTCAACAGGCTAAGGCACCAGCCACATACACCTGAACTGGTGGGTTCAAATCCAGCCCGTACCCGCCAAACAAGGATGGCTGCAACCCCAAAATGGCCGGGCGTTGTGGCAGGTGCCTGTAGTCCCAGCTACTTGGGAGGCGGAGGCAGGAGACTCACTTGAGCCCAGGAATTGGAGGTTGCTGTGAGCTGTGATGCCACAGCACTCTATCCAAGGTGACAGTTTGAGGC
>CAUYON010078398.1:0-35921 GCA_963573935.1 Arctocebus calabarensis
ATATTTCTGAGAGTAAAGTTTCTTGTAATATTCATTGAGGATTGTTTGAATTTCTGAGGAGTCTGTTGTTATTTCATCTTTATCATTTCTGATTGATGAGATTAGAGATTTTACTCTTTTTTTCCTGATTAGGTTAGCTAAGGGTTTTTTCTATTTTATTGATCTTTTCAAAAAACCAACTTTTTGATTTATTGATCTGTTCTATAATTCGTTTATTTTCAATTTAATTTAACTCTGCTCTAATTTTGGTTATCTCTTTTCTTCTGCTGGGTTTGGGATTGGAATGTTCTTCCTTTTCCAATTGTTTAAGATGTCCCATTAAGTTGTTAACTTCCTCTCTTTCTGTATACACCCCTAATATGAAGCAAATTTATATCTTTCAAGTGAAGGCTACAACCCAATTATTGCACAAGGAGATGGGGAAAGGGGAGAGGGAGGGAAGGGGAGGGAGGGGGAGGGGGGAGAGAGGATAAAGGGTGAGCTCACACTTGTGGTGCATATTTGAAGGGTCAGAAGAAAACTTCTAAATACGGATCAAAAATGTTTTCACATAGTAAATGAGAAAATCTCATGAATGTTATGTCAATTAGTTTGATAAAAATATCTCAGATTGTATGTGAAGCCCGCACACTGTACCCCATGATTGAATTAAGGTACACAGCTATGATTCAATAAAAAAAAAAAAGAAGGATAATTTTTCTCTGAGCTATAAGAATTATTTCCCTCTCTAAAGATGAGAAGAAAAAATTGGGTTATTGGTCAAATTGCTCTACTCATCTATAGATCTCAGCCCACAGGGTGCACGTCCAGCGTAGAGACCCCACCCCACCCCAGGCCGGACGCTGCTCATTCACCAAGTATCGGGCTCAGGAGGCCAGGAGAACAGGATCCCGCCCCTCTCTCTGTGTGCTGCTGGGCCTGACTCCGGATGCGTCTTCCCCACTCAGTACAATGTGAGCAGAAAAACCTGACCCCATCTGGGGCTTTTCATGAATAAAATTATATCCACCCTCAGACTTGAGAGGAGAGGGAGGGACCCAGAAAATGCAAGACGCCCAAAGACAAGGGTGGGCTAAGGACCGACGGGGCATCACGGCCATCAGGGCACCAAGTGTTTAGTATACCTTAAATGTCCATGATGAAAACACCTGCGTGCAAGGACAAGCTTTAAACTCTTGGTACTGTGACGGCTGCAAAGTGACTGGGGGATGACTTTGTCAGCCAGAGGGATGTGACCATGACTGAGCAGGCAATGCAGCTCCGCACCCGCCGGGAACGCATGACGAGGCCCACTGAAGGCTTTGTGCAGACAGACAGATGACAGACAGCCAGACGATGGACAGAGGCTGGACAGCAGGCTCAAGGGACCCAGCCCGGCTGGTGCAGGTTGCTCCCTCAGGCCCGGGGACGTGTCTCTGTGAGCTGAGCGGTGGGCAGACATGTGAGCAGGGGGCTTCACTGAGCAGGTGGGGTGGTGAAGGGGACCCCCCTGCCCACTGGGACCTGGCACGTGATGCTGGCTACAGTGCCACCCTGGCCTGGCTGCTGTCCTGGTGCCTGCCTCAGGATCCAGAGCCCCAGCTCCAGCCGGTGGACGTGGGCAGGTGCCTGGGAACAGTGGGGCTTCAAAGAGGGAAAATTCAAAGAGGAAAAAGAACAGTAAGAGAGAAAAGGGTGTTGGAATGCCCCACGCGGGCACCCCCACATACTTCCATGCCCTTCCCTGTGGCACACTGTCAGGTCTGGGTGACCGTGATCACTTGGCTCCTGCACTGTCCACCCAGCACCTGTCCGCTCATCACGGCCGCTGGCATCCTGCAGAACAATGGATGACCAGGACCCTCGTGCGCATCACAGCCAGATGTTACAGCCCCAGCAACACCTGGAAGAGTGGCGGGGTGGAGAGCAGGTGACCTTCAGGAGGCAGAGACAGCTGCCTCCAGAGCGGTGGGCGTCCACCCACTGCAGAGTCCGCCGGCCCTCCAGCTGCCCCGAGCAGCCACCCGGCCTCACTGTGCTGCCAGGCGGAGGAACCACCATCTGTTCGGGGCACTGGAGGGGCCCCCCTCATGTGAAAGGTTGGACCACACTCAAGCCTCCACCCGTGGGCCTGTGGTCACCAAGACTCCAGTCGTGACTTTGTGTCAGTAAGCACCAACTATGTGTTAAAAAGAGTGTGGGTGTGTCAGCTATTTTGACATTAATAATTTTCTAGAAACTTGGGAGGTGGGATTTCTCTCCCCTGGTGGCCCCCAGAGAATGCAGAAGCTAATGAGTTAATGGATTTGCCTGACTCTTCACAGCAAATAAGCCTCCCGTCAGCCCGGGACCCCGGACGCAGATTCCTGGCGTCCTCTCGTATGTCATTTGAGGACTCCTGGGAGGACTCCAGTCTGGCGTGAAAAAGGCGATGATCACAGACTCCGGCCTCAGAGCTGCAACATTCCATTTTGACACCAGAATAGAGCACACTGTAACGTGAATGTATTTTTGAAACCAATGTTGGTCCTCTTTCAGCCTTAAAAGACAAGTATTATCATTCTAGTGGTTCCCAGCAAACCACTGGAGAGGTGCCAGAACTTCAGAGACTGCAAAGTCTCAGGGTTGGCTGCGCGACCCCCACCTGCCCGTGGGATGCTAACAGAAGTGGGGGCTGGTCTGTGTGATGGGGAGCCCTGTGTGGTGGTGGAAAGCCTGGCTGCGGAGTGAGCCAGCTCTGGGCTCTGAGCCCTCATCCCCAGGGGAGGGGCTCCCTGACCCCTCGCTCTGTAGGAGCTGTCAGGCCCAGACCCCTAAGGCCAAGGATGGGCCGACTTGGTGCTTGGTGCTTACATGTCTGCAGGACAAGGAAGCGAGAAGACAGCTCCAAGTGGCCGGCACATTCCCTGCAGGCCCAGACCCTCGGACCATGCGCAGCTCCTGATTGAGGTGCAGAGCAGCCTCCCGCCTTGGGACCTCTTGGTTGTGAGCACAAAGACATGGCAGGTAGGGTGGGCAGGCACAATTTGGGACCCTGGCCTGTTCATGAAATCTTGGTTTTATTTTCAAGTAACTTAGCTCCACTAACCAGGGTACTGTCATTTTATTATGGAAACTTGGCTGTTTAGCCAGGGTAGGAGCCTGGACAGGGCTTCTGTGGAGGGGGCTGAGCTCATCTGTGGCCCTGGAGTCCTGAAGTCCTGGCTGTCCTGAGATTACAAGTGCCAACCCCACCCCACCGCTGCTGACACACTGTGAGGACCGGCAGAGCCCACCCGCCCTAGCCTACCGCTGCCCCCCACTCTGAGAAGACCAGCCTCCCACCCATTAACATTCAAAATAGCAGAAGCAGAAAGAGACAGGGAACCACCTCACTGCCTCTTTCTAACTTCAAATCCTAAAGTTGCTTGGAAAAAACTTTAAGAAAAAGGACCTGAAAAGCCAAGCATCTCTGTGGCCCACGTTTGAATGCCAGGCTGCCAGGGTCCTCCCCGAGAGCGTCTGGGGTGCAGCCGTCACAGCAGCTTTCTCAGCTGCCCCCTGTCCCCCCGGGACAGTCTGCCTAGGGGCTCAGAGCTTTCCTTGTCCTGACGCTGAAGCTGTGGGCCGATGGTCTCAACTCCCATTTCAGGAGGACCTGTGGACTGGAGGTGTGGACAGTTCCCCCAGTAAGTGGAAAAAAATACTCCAAACTCTGAGCTGGATTATCATCTCCAAACAGAAAGCAGGAAAGATGTGCATCTCTTAAGTCTAACGACATATCTGGGGTCAAATTCAGCAAACCCCTCTTATTGCAAAGCTGTCATACAGAGCCGCCTCCTTCCTGGTGGGGACCCTGAGGCCTGGCAGAGCCCTTGGCACCCTCTGTCTGAAAGGGACCTTTGAGGGAACAGAAGACTCTGTTCCAGAGTGGAACTACATACACATATTGTCTACAAGACACTAATCCAGCGCAGCCAGTTCCCTTGAGAAGCAGCAGAAACAGATTCATGAGAAAGCGAACACTGGCAAACCAGAGCCTTGTCAGCGTCTTTGTCCCACGCAGCCTCCTTGACAGTGGCACAGTGACGAGGGCAGAGTCCTAACTTGGAGGGTCCCTCGGGGGTTCCCGAGCCCGGCGTGTTCCAGGCACCCGCAGAGGCTCCCAGACACAGCAGGGGAAACAAGCAGAGCCCTGCGGAGGGCAGCTGCGGCCGTGCAGACAGCCTCTGGTGCTGCACACTGTCCTGGGTCCCTGCCGGGCACGGTCCAGCCCTAGTTCCCGATGCAGCTTCTAACTTGGTGACCTTGTGTGCTTGTCCTTCCTAAGATCCACCCCTTTATGTGGAACGATGACCGTGCGTCACAGACGCCTCCCACCCGGGGAAGTGCAGGGCCGAGCCACACAGAGCAAACTGTGTTTACCTCCGACTCCTGGGACTGAAGGGCCTCGGGGTTCTCCTGGGCTCCGGCGCTGCCCCTTCATGCCAGGGAGTGAGCACAGCATCGTCGTCTGACCTTGGGAGGGCAGGCAGGCCGTGAAGAATTCATGAAGCTGCATGTAACAATGAACATGATGGAAGCAGATTACATGTAAACGAGCTGTGGTTCAGACACACGGCCATTAAAGTTCTAAAATTAACTCCCGGGGTAGGCCACGCAGTTTTCCTTTGTGTCTACCTGTGTTTGCACATTTGGAAGACGTCTTTTAGGTTAGCACCTTCCTCGCAGGGAGTCGCAGAGCACACAGCCCCCGGGGCAGCGAGGAAACCCAGATACACAGGGGCGGCCCCAGACCACAGGGGCACACCACCCTGTCGCTCAGAGAGTCGCACGCACCGCAGAGGGGTCCTGCAGGAGTTGGGCCACATGGCTGCCACTTCCACGAGCAGACTTGGGGCCTGGGACAGTGACCACACCCCTGACCCTCAGTACACAGGCTTCTGCCAGAGGGATTATCCACAAAGGTTATTTTAGAGTTTAACTTATATTCTTAAAAGAAATAATACACATTTAATATGCAGCGAAAAGAGGGATGCAGACGTGACAGGCTTATTTTGGGCTTGGGGCAAGTAGCACTTGTGGGGAGCACTGTTGCTGGGCAGCGTTCTCTGGGCATTTCTCAGGCTTCTTTGCTCACTGCGGGTACTGATGAAGTAAGAGTTTATGGAGACAAACCCAGCAGGGGGCAGCTCCTCCATGCCGGGCGCTTCTACAGAGTAGCAGAAGGTTTTTTTAAGGCACAGTCTCACTATGTTGCCCTCAGAAGAGTGCTGTGGCATCACAGCTCACAGCAACCTCCAACTCTTGGGCTCAAGCGATTCTCCTGCCTCCACCTCCCACATAGCTGGGACTACAGGCACCCTCCACAACGCCCGGCTATTTTTTGGTTGCAGTTGTCATGGTTGTTTGGCAGGCCTGGCTGGATTTGAACCCACCAGCTCCAGTGTATCTGGCAAGCACCCTAGGTGCTGAACCCGGCAGAAGGTTTTATACAGACATGAGTGGAAATAGATGCCTCACCTGAGCTTGCCGAAATATAGGAAGCTCTGGCCCCTATACTAGAGCAGCAGGAAGAAATGGGGGGCAGCCCTCTCCAGCCCCTGGAACCCAGGACAGGGCGGCTCCCGCCTGGGCCACGGGAAGGGAAGCCACAGCTGAGAGATTTAAGTCTTTTTAATAGGAAATTTAAGCTTGGCTACTGCTCGTAGATTGGGTGGCAATGTGTATGTTATTTCTATATTTGGAAAGTCAAATTTATTTCTTGAAATGAAATACAAATAAGTGGTCAAAAGTGGGACTTCTCAAGTCCCAGGGCTAGCTGTCCACAAAACCCTCCCGGGTCAAGCAGGCCTACAGTGGGACATGACTTAGGAGAGAAAACCAAACACATAATGTGCTTTGGAAAAACAGAAAAATAAATAATCATGGCAGGGGTTTCTGCACCATCCAGTTGTTTCTCGGACCACCTGCATCACCGGCCCTCCTGGGCAGCAGAAAAGGGCTTCAAGAGACACCTGACTCCATGTCCTTGGTGCAGTTGCTGGATAGCGAGTTGTTAGCTGAGGGTCCTGCATCGTGGGGTTGAGCGAAGCGTCTGAGCACGGCCCTTCTTCCCCATGAAGCAAGGAGAAGGTGTGATGTCCCCGCTCAGGCCCAGGAAGGTGAGGGGGAAACTTGGCAGATGTCTCTGCAGGCAGGAGGCCTGAGAAGGGACCCATTTGAGGGACTGGTGGAAGGTTCTAGCCCATAAACAGCTTCCTCTCTGCTTTGGGGTCCCGGCTAAGGGACAGAAGCTGAAAAGAGCCAGTTTCAACACCACTAGGAAGCAGGTGGGGCAGGGAGGGACAGAGCTCCTGTGCCCAGAGTCTCCCCTCCTGGTCCCTGCAGGGGGGATCCCCACTCCCCATTTGTTTACACATTCACCCATGAGCTACTCATTCACTCAGCAAAATAATGTTTAAAATTTAGCACTGATTCTGAAATGCAGAGTCACCAAAGACAACCCCTGCCTGACGCCACTCGAGGTCAGCCCAGATTTGTACAATCCCTTTTCAGTCTGCACTTACCTTGGTGCACATGGGCCCTGGGCTGGTCCCTGGTGATGCAAAGATGAGCAAGAAATTGTCCCTGGTTTTAACACCAAGAGGTCACAGTAGGTAAGCAGATACTTGCAAGAAAATGCGACAAGGTTACGACAGAGCTGAGGCAGAGAGGATGCCATGGGCAGGAGTCACTGCAAGAGGCTTGATGCAGATTTCAAAATGGGGCTCTGGACGAGATGGTGAGAGGCTTCTTGGTCTGCTAAAGGCTTTCACGTTACCCAGACCAGATGTGAGCTTCTGAGCAGGGGCGAATTTGAGAAGGAGGCTCTGCAGGACTGTGGGGCCGCTGAGTTGTGGGCCCGGGCTAGGAAGGGGATCACAGGTGAAGCCCTAGATCAAATAGGATCAGGAGAACACCGATGGACAGAAGATTTGCAGCAGGTGATGGAGCACGGAAGCTCAGGATAAGCCCCAGCGACACCCCCAAGGTGCACTGCAAAACCTCAGACCCAGACAAAGGAGGCTGGAGGAGCCACACGGGGGCGTCTTCAGGGCCGTCCAGTGGGTAGGATGGAAGTCTATAAAGGTCACAGAAAGGCTCGGTGGCAGACGGACCTTTCTTCCCTGTTCTCCCAGCAGCCCGGTTGTACCGTATCCCGGCCACACTCAAAGGAGCCCCATGCTCTCTCGCCGTGCCTCACCTCGGCTCGGAAGTTCTGCAGTCACTGCCCTTGCTAACAACCGAGGTGGCTTTCAGAAGTGTCGCCACTGGGTTAGGACGGACAGAGGAGGGGGCAGGAGGCTCCTCCTGTTCCTTAAGTAACCGTTCCCAAGACTCTAGGAAGTCTCCATCATTCTGACCATCACACCGGGAGGAGACCCGAGGGCCCCAGACTGGGGCTGGTCAGTGTCTCTCCAAGCTGGTGTGGCTCGCAGGAGGCCAGGGAGGGGGCAATTTCACTAGAAGGTTCTCAGCACTCCTCTAAAAGCTACCGGAAACACAGAATCTGAACAATAACAACAACAAAAGGTAAGTTTTCCAACTGGAAGGTCCTCACACTGTTAACCATTGTTATTATTATTATTTTTAAATCATAGCTGTGTACATTAGTGCAATCATGGTGTACAATGTGCTGGCTTCATATACAATCAGAAATATTTTCATCCAACTGTTCGACATAATTAACCATTTTTGAAAGCTTTGTTAATAAAAAGGAAAAGGCAGGAAAAATAATCTTAGGAAAAGTAAATGCCTTTCTTGAGCCCTGAGAAGCGGTGGAAATTCCTCAAGAAAGAGGAGCCAACAGCCTCACACCTGCCACGATGCCAGCTCATTAATCACGGCCTGTTACTGTGATTTTAGTGAGTGTTGATCTTATTTTCTTTGTGTAATCCGATTAGTTTTGTTTTCTTAGCCAGCATCAGGGACCTCTCGGTTCCCAGCATTCTGCCCATCAGTCCACGTTGGGTAGAAACAATTCAATTCATTATCATTAAGCCTCCACTTTTAATGCCACTTTGGGGGAAAATCAGTGAAAGAAAATCTTCCTGGCACAGCCCTTGCCCAGTGCAGGTGGAGACAATCTGTTCCGAGCACCTGAGCGGCCCCAAGCCACCGTCCTCTGGGGTCCCTAATGTCATTCTGAGCTGCGGCTCATTAGCACCCCACCCTCTGGCAGCCCCACTTGTCAGGGAAGAAAGGAAAAGTTAGGTATGGAACTTGTGAAACAGTCGCTCTGCAGGGACGCGGTAGATTAGCTCTGGTGCTGCCAGGCTCGGCCAGAGCGCCCAGTGAGGAAGGGGGCACTGTGTGTGGCTGTGAGCACAAGCAAACGGCCGCCACGCCACTCTGGTGCCCCTGTCCCTGTCACGTGGCCTGTCCTCAGGCTACAGCAACCACAGCTCACGAGCATGGCAGAGGCCGACCCCTCATTGCCGCGGCAGCCGTTTCCCCTTGACAGGTGCACGGGACCACCAGAAACCTCTGTTCTCTTTTCTGTTTCAGGAGCGAACGCTCAAGGACTCGCACCCTAGCAGCCGTGCCGATGTCCCTTACTCTCCTTACTCAGCCTCCCTCTGCCCTCGTGTCCTGCGGGGGTGAGGCTTGTACTCACTTGGTTTCCCTGTGGCCTCTCTGGCCCTTTCCTCCTGCATTGCTGGTGTCCAGGGCCTCCTCACTGATGGATGGACACAGTGGGCAGCTGGAGTCATGGCCATGCAGTAGAGAAGTCCTCAAGTGTAGAAGGACATGATTGAGAATAAACTGAGGTCTGGATTGAGGGGAGTGGTGATGAGGAAACAAAATACCTCCCCAAGTCACCTTATTTGAGCAGCAAAAGTGATTAAACGATTAACCCTCAGTGGTCAGCACCTGCCCAGAGGTCTGAGTCACGCGCTGTCGGCCTACCCTGAGGAAAGGCAGCAGAGAGCTGCGTGGGGCCCTGCAGTGGGCGCAGGGGGACTTACCCACAGAGCTCATCCAGAAACGCCAAAAAGATGAGGGTTCTACTAGGTAGTAGACACTGAACCACAGACTATTCTGGACCAGCCCAAGGGCCTCAGAGGAGGCGTGTGCTGGGCCGGGCCAGCACGAGGGGCGTCCGTGGGACTGTCCAGCAGAGGTCCACAGCACTTCCTCACAGCTTGACTCGGTCCCCTCTGTTGCACACATTTTTGGAGCAAAGAAGCTTCACAGAGGGGGCTGCTCCCTCACCAGAGTGAGTCGGCCTTGCCCGTCTCCATCTGCACAGAACCCAGCTTGCATTTGCTCAGCATCTGGGAACAACGTGAAGATGAAGGAAATGATTCCCTTGAAAGCATTGTTTCAACTTTGAGGCACTCACCAAGCACAAGGAATTATTAGTGTAAAAACACTTTTGTGTTTTTTATTATTTCAATAAAATTGAAAGTAAGCCCTGGGGTGGTTTACACAAACATAGTCTGTGCAGACAGAAGCCTTACTGTGTGG
Organism: Arctocebus calabarensis; assembly: GCA_963573935.1. Lineage (NCBI taxonomy): Eukaryota > Metazoa > Chordata > Mammalia > Primates > Lorisidae > Arctocebus > Arctocebus calabarensis. The sequence goes on from CAUYON010078398.1 coordinate 9,472, forward strand.
ACAGACCACCTGAGGGGCCTGTTAAAACTGCAGCTCAGATTCACCAGGTGGGTGGGAGAAACCCGAGACCTAGCACTTCTAGCAAGTTCCCAGGAGATGCTGCTGGGTCCTGGGCTGAATTTGAGCAGCAAACACTCAGACACAGGCCCTGATGCCAGACGCCATTGCTCCCCCAGCACTGTGGAGTGGGGCCGGATTAGCACCTTTTGAGTGGAGGTGGGAAGAGGATTTGACCCCTTAAGACTCACCAAGCACCTGTAATCCTTCCTTCTATGGAACCAGCAAAAATACCAGCTGTTGTTAACACTGTTGAGTTTTCTTTATTCAATCATTGGGTGGTGCTAGATATGTACTGATACTTGATCTTGGTAAAAATATTGCTTATTTCAAAACTATAGGTTGCTATTTTATTGTGAATAATAGGTATGAATTAAAACTTAACTTTTCAATGACCCAAAACATATTATTCCATATTAAAAATTTGATAAATGACTGCATTTTACTCATACTGTTTTAGAAGCATTCTTTATACTTAATCAGATTAACTTTTGTAACCAGTTTTAGAATATAAATCTATATCTCTAAAAGGCAACCTAGATTACAGCATAAAATAATCCATCACCTTATTATGTGGCTTTTCCAGCACAGTGCACGGAAGATGGTGAAATGTCACCAAAGCAGGTGTAGGAGTCTCTGTTTTGAGACTGCTATTCTCCTTTAAAACTGGCGAGTTTCCAACTTGCAGTCCTTTCCTTTTTTCAGCTTACCTTATATGAGGTCAGACAATTAAGTTTGTGAGCTCATCCCAGAAAAAGTGCTGCCTAACTCTTTGCTGAATACATAGTAGTCATCTTCCAAGTCCTCCCTTGGCCATCTGGTGACCTTAGTGCATTTCAGCAAGGAGGCATGTAGCACTTTTTCTGGGATGAGTTCGCAAACTTAATCATCAGACTTTGTACATTCCAAAATTACTCTGCAGGGTGGACCAAATGCTGGTGTCGGGACACATGAGAGGAGGTGGCTGTCCTCAGAGTCAGCAATGAAGTATGTCACACCTTTTCTAGATGACAAACTTGATTGTCAGACTGAGACCTCATGCATGGTCATAAAATATCTAAGTTGGGGTTTTAAGAGGCAGAGTTGTAACACTCGAGGGTGGGCAGGGTCACTGCTCAGCTGCTCAGAGCCCAGATTCCAGCACTGCAGAACCACACGGTGCAAACAGCCGTGCCCCCGACAGAGACCGACCTGCGGTCTTGCCTGGTCAGAGGTAACAGCAGTGGCCAGCAGCAGTTCTTCCTGACTGCAGATCCAGTGATCTCACAGACCGGAGGGAGCCGGTCAGCACCCATCCCACCTCAGAGCACAGGCAGCAGCCCCGCCTAACTGGAGGTCAAGGGCAAGCTCTGTGAGTTAACCTTGACCCCAGCTGGCTCAGCCTGAGTTCCAGGCTAGAACCAAGAGTGAAAGTCTGCCCCTTCCCTACCACAGAACACCCATAGATGCCAGAAGAGATGGCCGGACAGCGATGCCGGAAGGATCAGAATGATGACACCACCAAAGAAAACTGACAAGGTTCCAAAAGAAGTCCTAAATAAATACAGGTTGATGAACTGGCAAAGAAGAATGCAGAATACATTTCTTAAACTAGTTAAGTGAACTGCAAGAAATGAACTCAATGAAATTTGAAAATCAATACATGATCAAAACGAGAAGTTAGACAAAGTAATAGAAATAGCAGAAGAAAAACAAAACTTCCTAAATATATAGAAACCCAACAGATGAAGAAAAACAAAAGGACTGAACTAAAAGATACAATAGAAGTTTAAACAGACTCAGTCAAATAGAAGAAAGAAACAGTGAGCTCAAAGGTAAGACATTTGAAATTACCCAAAGGAGCAAAAAGCCCGCAGGAGTTCCAGGGCACCGTCGAGGGAACCAACCTCCTCATGCAGGAGTCCAGAGAGAGCCGCACGCACGTGGCACATCCTCCAGGCAGATTGTACTGAGGTCACTAAAACTTTAACCATGTAAGAGGGTGAAATCATAGCAAGTCTCTTTTCTGACCACAGGAGTATAGAACACCAGTAACTAGAAGAATCTGGGAAAACTCACAGACCTTTGGGAGTCACATTCCTGAGCAACCACTGTGTCAAACAAACAACAATCCCCATGGTGAACGGGCAATGAAAATATCGGGAGACAGGTGGCACCTACGGGATGCAGCAAACACACTTGGCAGAGGGACGCTGATAGCAATAAATGCTTATATCAAAAAGAAGAGAGCTCTCCAATAAACAACGTTACACCTTAAGGAACTAGGAAAAGAGGAACAAACTAAGCCCCAATTTAACAGAAGGAAGGAAACAATAAAGATCAGAGCAGAAAAAAGTAATAGGCTAGAAACACAATAGGAAAATCAATAAAACCAAGGGCTGATTTTTTGGACAATAAACAAACTTGACAAACCCTTAGCTAGACTGGCCAAGACAAACAAAGACTCAACTAAAATCAGAAATGAAAAATGAAGCATTATAACTCACACCTCACAACACAAAGGATGGTTACAACTCACCCCTCAGAAACATAAGGATCATAAGAAACCACTGTAGGGAATTATATATCCACGAAATGAATAACCAAGAAGAAATAACTAAATTCCTAAAACCTGCAACCTACTTTGACTAAATTATGAAAAAATAGAAAATGCTAGGGATATTTGAATCAGTATTACAAAGTCCCTCATCAAATGCTCAGACCCTGAAGGGTCCCTGGTGAATTCTCTCAAGCAATATTAAGAACTAATGCTAATCCTTCTCAAATGCTTTCAAAAACACTTACATGGAGGGAACATTTTTAAACTCATTTTTGGAGGTGTCCATAAAAGGACAAAATAAGAAAAGAAAATTAAAGAGCAATGGCTCTGATAAACACAGGAAATCCTCAAAACTCCAACAGCTCAGGGAAGGGGCCGTTGACCATAATCGAGTGTGAGTTATTGCTGAAATGCAAACATCAACACACAGAAAGAAATAAACCTGGTATACCATATTGACACAATGATCCCGCAATGCAGCAAAATCATTCTAGAGAAGTTAGCATGCTTTCATGATATAAACTCTCAACAATTTGGATATAAAAGAAATTTCTCCAATATAATAAAGGCCATCTATGACAAGACCATAGCTAACATCAGATGCAACAGTAAATAGTTAGCAGCTTTTCCTACAAACCAGGAACCAAATAAAAACACCTTTCTCTCACTTCTATTCAGCCAAGTAATAGAAATGCTAGCTAGAGCAGGTGGGCAAGAAAAAAAAAATAAAAGGTGCTCAAACATGGAAGTGAAAAGTAAAACAGTTTCTGTTTGCTGGTGGCAGACCTTGTGTCTAGAAAGCCTTAAGTGCTTCACTGTTGAACTGGCTGCCACATGCAGAGAAGTCGCAGGATAACAAAGTCACACACGACCGTCAGGAGTATTTCTAACGCTAACGGCAAAGTGTCCAAGTAGAAATTAAGAAACAATCCCATTTACAATAATATTGCAAAAATACTTAGGCATACGTTTAGCCAAAGAGGTAAAATATCTGTATACTAAAAATTATAAACACTGATGAAAGAAATGGAAGAAAATGCAAATAAATGGAAAGAAATTCTGAGTTCATGAATTGGAAGAATTAATATTGGTAACACGTATGTATTATCCAAAGATATATAAGATTTAAAGAAATTTGTATAGAAATTCAAAAATCCCACTGCTATTTTTCACAGAAGTAGAAAAAAGGTAACCCTAAAGTTTGTAGGGGGCTGCAGAGGACCCCAAACAGCCAAAGCTATCTTGAGCAAAAAAAGGACAAACCTGGAGGCGCCACACCACCTGATTGTGAAAAACGCCACACAGCCACAGTAACCGGTACCAGCGTGAAAGTGCATCAAGCAATGCACAGACATGGAGCCTGGGAACAAACCCACACGTTTAGAGTTCATGGGTTTTTGATAAAGGCACCACCAAGAACAGACACTAGGGAAAGATGAGCCACTTAAATAAATGGTGTTGGGAAACGGAATACGTACGTGCAGAAGAATAACATACACCCGTACCCATATCTGGAGACCTACTTGGATGGATGCAAATCCAAGCACGAGAACTGAATCTGTAAAACTGCTCACAGGAAGCACAGGGGAGGCTCCCCAACGTCGCTCTGGGCAGTGATTTCTTATCTCTGAGCCTAAAAACACAGGTAACGAAGTGCAGAAATGGACAAATGAGATTCTGTCAGATCCAACAGCCTCTCCATAGGGAAGGCAACAGCCCGCAAGTGAAGAGACAAGCCCCAGCCGGGGAGGCAACGTTCACAGGTGCACACGTGATGAGGGCTTAGACCCCAAGTCCGTGAGGAACTCAACCTGGAAGCAAGGAAGCAAATAACCGGGTTCAACAGAAAGCAGAAGTTTGAACGGACATTCTCACAGGAAGAAATATGAACAAACAGCCAATAGTTTTATGAAAAATTTCTCTTTGTAGGATAATTGAAGAAATACAAATTAAGATCACATCACTCTACACCTATCAGAATGGGTATGATCAGAAACAAAAAATAACAAATGTTGGTGCAGATTTATATCAAAGGAGGCGCTCACACACCGCCGATGGGAATATAAATTAGCACAGCCACTGAGGATAAAAGGACAGAGGTTCCTCAAAAACTTACAAGTTGAAATAGGACATGATCCACCAACCCCCCTACTGGGTATCTGACAGAGAGCCTGAGCTCAGGGTCAAAGAGACCCTGCACCCATGTTCACTGCACACTATTCACCGAAGCCAGGCTGTGGAATCCACCCCATTACCCATCCAGAGAAGAATAAATAAAGAAAATGCAGTTTGTGTCTATATAATGGAATGCTATTCACCCTGAAAAGGAAGAACTTCTCCATGGATGAACCTGAGAGGTATTGTGCTCCGTGAGTTAAGCCACACACAGCAAGCCACACCCCATGTGATCTCACTTACAGGCAGAATGCAGAAAAGTCAAGCTCGGGGAAGCACAGACTAGAACATCGACCCCCAGGCTGGTCAAGGGTGCAGAGCTCAGGATACAGACAGAGTGAGTTTCTGAGATCTATCGCCCAGCCTGGTGACCATAATTAATAATAACGTCTGTTTCAAAATTGCTAACAAAGAGAATTTTAAATATTTCCACTACCAAAAAAAAGTATATGAGGTGATGGGTATGTTGATTACCTTGATATAGTCATTCCACACTGTGCACATCCATAGAAATATCTGTGTACCCGTAAGTATAGAGGAACCCCCGCAGATGCCCGCCTGCCCACACCGACCACATCCTTGTGCTGACCTAATAACTGGACCATATACACCTCAGGACAGCAGGCCAAGTTCCTTATGTTGCCCACCTCCCTATGTGGACCAGTTTGTCACAATCCCTGGGGTGGGCCCTTATAGAGGTTCTCCTGTATATGCAACTATTATGTGTCAATTAAAAATAAAAATGTAAGTAAAGAAATTAACTGAAAAGTATTGAAAACAATGTTTTCTTTCAGTTAATATTTATGCCCACAAGGTGCTGGGTTCTGAGATTACCAAGGTTGACTAGACAGAAGGTCCCGCCCTCCGCCAGGACACTGTCTCAGGGCCACAGGGCTCTGCGTGACCATTCTGTCGCTTATGATAGCTGAGATAGTGAAGCTGAAAGGCAAGTAGCTCCAGGAAGGATAAGAGTCAGGGAGGGTTTAGAGAAGGCCTCCTGGAGATGAGGTGTCTCCGGGGACACAGAAGTAGCACATGGGTAAGGGGTCAGTGAGGGCCACAGGCAAAGGGTCCAAGGCACAGTCAGGGTCAGGGTCATCTGAAGTCGGTGAGGAGCTGGAGGTAGGCAAGGGGTCACCAGGGCCCAATCCTGTAGGCGCTCAGGCCACATTAGGAAGTTCAGACTCTATCCCAAGGAGAAGCCTGGCCTTGGCTGCGGGAACTCCATGCCAGATGCGGCATCAGGCACAACCCCTCCTCCCTCTCCTGTGAATGCCCCGTAATCACCAGGTCAAGACTGGGCACGCCAGCACAGACAGCAGGTGGGGAGGAGGTGGACCCTGGGCCCTGAGGAGCTTCCCGAGAGTGACAACGCACGGCTGCCCTGGGGAGGAGAGGAGATTTCAGACTCAATGGTGGGGGCGCCCACTGGGTCCCAGCAGGAGAGGGTCAGCTGGGATCTGTCCAAATGTCTCAGAGCTCAGGAGGGCGGCCCGAGAGGACCCAGTGACCATGAGTAGCCTGCAAAGATGAGCCGGCTCCTCCCAGGAGGGTAGGCAGCGCCACCAGCAGGTGAGGACGATGTGAGCACGAGAGGTTTGGATATGCACAGACATGCGGGGGCAGGACCAGAAAGAAGGGGGAGACCAAGGTGGGGAACAAGAGGGGCCCTGGAGGGACTTTCCTGGTCCCCCTGCACAGACATGCAGGGGAGAGCAAGGTGTGCAGCCGGCGGTCACCGAGGGCCACGTCCTAGAAGAGGCTCAGGAATCGCTGCTCTGGCCCAGCTCCTCCTGGAACCCGAGTCCCTGAGGGCCTGGAGCCGTTCTACTGCGACAGCAAAGTTCAGAGCCCCAGAGTCCACTCGGAGTCGAGGGCCCTTCTCCACTGCGGTGTGGGGTGACAGGTTGGGCCCTAGAGGGCAAGAGAGACCGGGTGGTCCCCAGGTTGCCTGGACAGGGCACTCACACTGGGACACACTGGGGTGTCCACCAGCCTCTGTGCTACTTAGTTATTAGGAAGGCTGGAGAAACTGAAAATAGGAAAAATAATAAAGGAGGAGGAAAGGGGAGGAGAGAAAGTGCCGGCCCTCAGTTTCCCCAAACGGCTCCTGTCCACTTGGGGTCTATTTCCCTGGCAGACATCCAGCACCCGCCAGGGTCACCCCGGCCTGTTCCCTCCACTTTCATGAACAGCACCCTGTGTGTTCACCCCTTCTGGTTTACATGTCCCACATGCTCACCCCACTTCCAGAGCTGGGGAGCACGACGCCCCATAGCCATCACGCCGTGCAGCTGTCTCACCTCTGGAGCCACCAGCCTTGAACAGTCAGAGCCACCAAGCTGTCCCTAAGCAAATACTAAAGCATCAAAACCCACAGTGCTACTCGGCACACACTGAAAACATCAACCTTAATTATGTTTTATGTTTGCACAAATTTTACACATTTGCTTTATGTTTTCATGTGTATATTTGCTTCAATGTTATCTCTTTTACATTGTAAACTAGAAGGCAGAGAAGTAGATTTTAATGATGTTTGCACAGGACTTAGCACTAACTCTCAACTAGAAGAACAAGGTCAAATCAAGTAATCTGTGGGCGTTCAGACATGTGCATTTTTCCAAATCAACAATTTAAAGCATTTATTACGGTGCAATCCCCACCAGAAGGCACTGACTGTGCGTGCGCCTTTTGTAATGCCTGTATCCCTCACGGCATGTCCCAGGCTGGCGCTGTTCTTACCTACCCTGACAGACGAGGCCTGAGGCTGAAAGCATGGAGGTAAGTGGCCCCGTGCACCGCCGGTGGGTGGTGGAGCCAGGACTTGAATCTGCCCTGGCTGGACTATACCTTAGGGTCCATTCCCTGAGCTCTGTCACACAGCTGGTCAGTGATGACACCCTTTTAGTTTCCTTTGCTGCCGAACAAGCTATCACAAACTTAGTGGCTTGAACATTCCTGTGTCTCAGTTCATGATTTCCATAGGTCACAGGTATGAGCTGGGTCTCACCAGGCCACAGCCAATGTCAGCCAGGGTGGTGGTCTCATCAGAGGGCCAGCTGGAGGGGGGCCTGCCTCCAAGTCCATCACGTTGCTTGTGGATTCATCTCTGCAATTGTGGGACCACATTCTGTATTTTCTTCCCAGCTATAAGCAGAGACCACTCTCAGCTCCAAAAAACTCCCTCAACCCCTCCTGCATTGCCTGTCACCGCAGGCCAGGTTGCTTCTTCCAAAGCCATACGGGGGTCTCTGCTCTGGTCTGCCAGGAGGGGACCTTACACTGTGAGGCAGGCGCCCCCTTGGTTCCACCAATTGCTGGTCAGAAGTGAGCCCAGCATCTTCCCTGACTCGAGGGTGGCTGCACCCAGCCAGCTTGCCAACCACTCTGGGGTGCGCCTGCCCAGTGCTGCTAGGACACAACGCACCTGCTAGAGCCTCACAGACTGAGTGGCACTGTGCTGAATTTTGGTTCCACCAAATCTCAGTTTTTCTACTTGACAATCAAGGGGCTGGGGTGCTTGGGTCTGGCATAGGCCTGGGCTCCCAACCCAGCTCTGCCCTGGCCCTGGGCACCCCAGGGGGCCAGTGCTGTGTGGGCCCACCCAGAGGGCCTCCAGGGCCTCACAAGTAACCACATGGGCCAGAAGCCTTCACAGTGAAAAAGAACAACCCTAATAGTCTAGGACATGGGGCCACACCAGAGCTTCCAGAGCCAGGGAAGACAGACGTGTGGCCGTGCTGGTGATGCCCGCCCTTCAGTACCATCAACATAGCTCCCAGAGGCCAAGACTCTTCCTGGTACACAGACCCTGAGGCTGGGACCCAGGTGCCACTTCCCTTCTCAGCTGTACAACCTCAGATACGAGGCCTTGAAGAACATGGCAAGTCAGCTAGGCACCTTCCATGGGGTCAGGTGATGTACTCAAAACTCCCAGCAGAGGACTTGGTATGCAGGTGGCCTGGAGACCCATGGCCTTCATTACAAAGGAGACAACACTGGAGGAGGTCCATTACATTATCATTGTGGTCACTTGCTGAAGGTCAGGCCCATCCCCTGGGTGGGGATGGAAATCCTCCCAGGGACGTGTGAGGCCGCAGAGAGCCCAGGAACGAGTGACCCCTCCTCTTACACAGGCAGAGGGCGGCACAGAGAGGAGGGCGGGGCCCCACAGAGCACCACACAAGCGGAGACTCAGCCAAGCGTGCGCAGAGGCATGCGGGGAGGTGGCCTCTCTCACCCACTTGGTCTATGTCCACAGTTCATCAATAGACTTCACGGCTCCACGCGCGACTCACAGGTCCCTGCCGCCAGTGCACGTGTGCTGCGTGGTCTTGGGTGAATGTTGGTCCATGGACTGGGGTCAGCCTGGGAGGCTTTGGTGAAACCTCTGTGCTTGTGGCACAGCCTAGTGGCAGCCAAAGGCCACTGAGGGGTCCAACAGAAGGAAAAAGAGATGCACATGTGTGTCCCAGAGGGAGCACTGTGTGCTGGGATAGGCGTGGGGAGGGAGCCAGGAGGTGAGGGGGGATGGCCAGGTTGTGCTCAGGAGTGGACACCAGGCTTGACAGGGTGCTGGGCTGGGGCGCAGAGGGGTGTGGCCAAAGACAGCCGAGGTCACTTGGCGAGAGACTCACTAGAATCCAAACTCACTCACGCTTTCCTGGCCCGAGTGCGTTCATTTTCTTATTTAAAAATACCCTGCCCTGTGTCTCTGCCACTGCTTCCTGCTTTAATCATGCACAGCAGCTAACACTTTCAGACAGACTCCCGAGCACATTCTTTTATCCATATACCTGCAGGAGTGGGGTTCATGTCACTACATATTTCTAATGTTTTGCACCTACCTTGAAGCTAAGTCCAATCTATTTTTTTTCTTTTTTTTTTTTTTCTGAGACAGTCTTACTTTGTCGCCCTCAGTAGAGTACCGTGGCATCACAGCTCACAGTAACCTCCAATTCCTGAGCTTAGGCGATTCTCTTGCCTCAGTCTCCTGCGTGGCTGGGACCACAGGCGCCCGTCACAACACCCGGCTATTTTTTTGTTGCGGTTTGGCCGGGGCCGGGCTTGAACCCGCCGCCCTTAGTATAAGGGGCCTGCACCCTACCCACTGAGCCAGAGGCGCCGCCCTCCAATGGATTTTCAATATCAGGGCTTTCTGGTGTCACAGCACTGTCTGCGAGCCCTGGAAGGAGTGCTAGACGTGCTAGGTGTTCTGTGCCCTGTGTTGGTGTAAAAGGAGATTGTTGGTTATCACGGTCCAGGGCGCGCTCCGTCTCTGAGCACTTTCTATGAGAACTGCTGCAAAGAGGGGCTCTCACCATCTGAGGAGCAGCCTGGTTCCTCTTCCGCAAGTCCCTCCCCAGGGCCCTGCAATGGCATTAGCCAACCACTAACCCAAAGCAAGGGACTAATAGAGAGTGTATTATTGTTTAAATAATGCATTTGCTTTGAATCTGCAATTATGGAGGAAGGATGGGGAATCACAAGAGGAAGATACTTCAGGGCAGCTCTGGGGCAAGTGCTTGACCTTTTGGCCGGCTCCCTCCACGTTCCCTTTCAGGAAGAGCAAGACCGTTCTCTCAGCCCCTCTCCTGAAAGGGACCCATCTGTCCAGGAACGCGGCTGGGAATACATGAACCTCAGTCATTTCTCTGATCCCAATGATTCATTGCAAACCTCCCTGACTGATCAGTGACCTGGTATCAATAACTGATACATTAGGCTGTGAGATTGATCACTTGGCTGTCATCGCTGCAGAATAGAAGCCAGCCGGGTGTGAGTTGCACTAAGAGCCTGGGATGGGGGGGCTGGTGAGCAGGCTGGAGATGTCACCCTCTCTCCTGCAGTCTGTTGGAGAGGCACACCCCACAGACAGCCCCGGGTGGAGCTGGAACGCTGCTCCTAGTGGCACATCAACAGTGGCAGCTGCAGAAGAGTAAGAAGTTCATTCTCCATGCAGAGTTGGGACAGACTGAGCTGATGCCAGGCCTGGACCTTGCAGCTTAGGGGAGCTGAGCACAGGACTGGCAGGTGCCTCAGGAAGTTCAGTCTTGCTGGGGGCAGGAGTGCTCTGCAGAGGCCTGAAACACGTGGGTGAGACTTTGTGTTCCCGACTTAGGAGTCTATGAGAGGACGTCATATCCTCAGAGATGAGCCTCCAGAACCGCCTGGACAGCTCGTATCAAAGGCACCAAGGTGATGACGTCTGCAGACACCAGACAACGCAGCGCAGAGTCGGAGAGCGGAGGGAAAGTAATGCACCGTCCGGGGTGCCGTGTGTGGACCCCGAGCAAGCACACGATGCTGTCTGACGTTCATAACACCGACCTTGGAATTACACCTCTTCTGCTGCTAAGAGCGCTGAGCCCAGGTGGTGAAACATCACAGCCTCGCAGCCCCCTGACCTGGTAGGGGTGAGGCTGTGTTTGAACCCACGTCTCTTTGGTTTTTGTCAATGTGGACAGGTATTTTGGCAGTGAGACTAGGTGGGAATCAATGTGGCCGTGGTCAGATCTCAGGAGATCTTAGTGGACAATCAATGTCTTTTGATATATTGTGATTTGTTAGCTCCCTTAACCCCAACAAGGGGTGGTAAAACCCTGAGCCTCCCTAGGGGAAAGCTCCTGCCTGCCTGGTTCTGTTTATTTACCCCTTGCATCAGCCTCCATCCCCGGCTGGCCGTGGTCTGCGGCGCTGGCCACACTCACAAGCTTGCCTGGCCGTCTCTGGCCAGCAGCTCTGCAGCTGCCTGCCAGGTGCCAGCGGCCAGGGTGAAGGGCAGCTGCCCAGGTGATGGCCCAATGGAGGCCCACCCCAGGGCGGCCCAGCCAGCCCTCCAGCTGCAGCCCATGAGGGAGACGGCTGCCCTCCTGGAGTGCAGCTTTCGACCTCAGAGGCGAGCCTCCCTGCCTTTCCCCAGCACAATCTCTTTCAAAAACTCAAATTTCTTGAAGAGGGAACCTGAAGGAAGGATGCCATCAGATTGTTTCTGCTTTAAACTCAGGATAGTCAGCCCACCCTGAGACAAGGGCCAGGTGGTCTGGTGACCTTGGACATTGATGGGGAAGGAAAAATGCTGGAGCGAAAAATCCCAGTTATCACCTCGGTTAATTACGAGGCCATAACCCCATCAGCTCCCTTTGGTGGGGGTCAAAGGACAGGCCCCTTCAGGGTCATGCTGCGGTTCCAGGACTCTCTGATCACCACACAGCCTGTAGGTTCAGTCTCCAGGGCTCAGTTTCGATGGAGCAAACTGGCCTCACTGCAGCTTAGCAGAGACCACTTCCCGCGGGAGCACATTGCCAAGTCACTGGCTGAGAGGAGGAATGAGAGAGACTCACTCACTTCATCTCGTGAAAGATAAAAGTGCTGAGCCACTGAATGCCCCGTTCCTGACAGTTTCTAAAGTAAGTGTCCAGCATTGTACGGCCCGGCTCCGACGCTTGGGGAGGAGACAGGTCACCCGGTCCCACGCGTAGACAGAGCTCAGCATTCACTGTGCCAGCGTCACAGTCACAACTCTGGAAATGGGCACTTACATGGTAAAAAGCTGTTCCAGAGACATTCTTTTGTGCTTAATATTTTATATCTTATAGGAAGGAGGTTGCAGGTTCCCCGTCTATAGAAGGCAGGTCTACTCAAGTATGGAAAATGTGCCGTGTCCCCCAATTTCCCATTCCACTTTGGGTGCACACAAACCATTTTCCAGTTTGTCCTTTTTTTGTTTTTTACAGGTGAAAATAAGTCGTTGAATTAATCCATACTTTAGAGCACCATGAGAGTTTTAAAAAGGGAAGCGCAGTCAAAATATAAAAATTAGAATGCATGTCAAGTTCTCGAGATGAGAGAGGCGCTGAATGGTCCAGAGACCAAGGCTCAGAGAGGGTCCCACCTGCTTGCTGCTTAGAGGACCCTGCGCCGGGCCCAGCCTCGGGCTGCTCTGCTAACCGGGAGGCGAGGGTGAATTCCAGCACTGCCCCTCTCCCCACATCTCTTTTCTGCGACCCCTGAAATGCGGAGTACCACAAAAGGTGGGTGTTGCGAAGTCCTCACAGGCCTGCACAGCCTCTGTGGGCACATGCGGTCAGGAGGAAATCCTTCCCGGTGCGACAGTGAAGGGTTGACCAAGCAGGACCTTCACGACAGTGACCCTCAGACAGTCGGCTATGGTCCAGGCTTGTCTTCCCGCCCACCACGGAGCCTCAGCCTTCTGAGGACAGTTGCTGCCTTTGCTATTACACTTTGCCTTGAAACTCTGCCCCAGAATGAAATGTTTCCTATTGTGGAAACTGTGCATTTTTCCCCATTAAAAGAACAGAATAGAATGAAAATTAATAACAATGTAGCAGATGTATAAAAAACAAAAATATAGAACACATTCTTCATAGCCTAAATAAACCATATCCAAAACAATTGGCCAAACTCAATAGCTTTTAAAGGTGGTATGTGGATTTGTACACAACTGAGCATTCATCTTTCACGACGGGTCTTTTAGAGACAGAAAGTAAGAGGCCACCAGCTGTGGGCTCTAGTTCAGGAGCGAAACAGCAATGTCTGAGGCTGGCGTCGGCAGCTCCTCTGAGCCAGGACTCTGGCTCAGCTACAGACCCTCTGCAGACCCTAACTCTCCTAGGATAACGGGAGCCAGGTCCTCACCTAGCCAAAGCCTTCTTCTTTGCAACTTCCACCACTGGCCTTTTAAGAAATTCCTCCTGCACCGACACTGCGCCAAAGAGCAGCCCTCACACCACCTGCAAATCCTTTCCAGACCAGACGGCCAAGTCACTTCCCGTCTTTGCCAGAGGAGCCGCCCGGTGCCCTGTCCTCCAGACGACCAGCACAGAGCGCAGAGCAGCCGGACCTCTATGTGTCACGGCCGTGCTCCCTCAAGGCCACATCCCCAGGGCTATGGCTCCGTTCCGTGACTGGCACATTTGTGGCTTCTATACATTGATTGTCATTAAGCCCAAGAAGCCTCTTGCTGTGTGTGACTAACAAATTCTTTCAGCCTAAAATTGAGAATTTATATTTCATCCTATTTCTTTTTCTTTTTTTTAATTTTTATTTTTTATCAAATCATAGCTGTGTACATTGGTGCACTCATGGCATTCCTGCTCCTTCAACGGTTGTGACTGAGTGACTGTATTTCAACTTACTTACCAGCAATCACACTCTCGTTCACGTCAGCTGAGGATTTTATGGTCTGTCCTTCTCTGAGGAAGCATTTTGCCCATGACTGAAACATCTCTGTTTCCCCTAAGCATGGATACGAGGTGGGGAACATGGGAGGCAAAAGCAGGGGACAGGCCCTGGCCCCAGGCCCATCCAGGGGTCTGCTGGGTACCAAGCATCCCACATGGCCGTGACCATGAAGGTGGAGGTGTGGGAAGCCCAGGAAATGACTCCAGTTTTTCCCAGGGGTGATCTTAGCCTTGGAGCAGCATGTTTTTCAGGCCAATAAAGACTTTCCAATTGGAGAAGTGGCATTTTAAGTAACTTTGGAATGATTTGTACTATCTCTAATGCTCTCCAGCCAGGCCTAAGCCAGCAGTGGGAACCTGCAGCCTTAAGACCACACCTGACCTCTGGGTCCTGCAGTGTGGACTTCTGACCGAATACAAATTTTACAGAACAAATCCTTTCTTTTTTTAAATACGCTTTTTGATCATCTTTTATGTTTTTATTTTTATTTTTTTCTGGTTCATCTGTGCAACTGTGTACATTAATGCAATCAAAGGGTACAATGTGCTGGTTCCATAGGGGCAAAGGACTTGAAGAGAAACTTCTCTAAAGAAGACAGGTGCACGGCCTACAGACACATGAAAAAATGCTCACCATCCTTAATCATCAGGGAAATGCAAATCAAAACTACTTTGAGATATGTTTTTATTTTTAAAATAAATGTATTTAAAATACCAAAGAATAAAATAAATTTGAGTGAAATAATCCTCCCAGATTGACCGGCACAATTAGAACATTATTCAGCCATGAGGGCTGAAGTGTCGGCTGCTACACTCATGATTTAGTCACTTCCCCACCTGCCGGGGCCACTGCCCCACAAGGCTGGTTGGTGAAAATTTACAGAAGTTGAGAACATTTGCCTGTTATCAGCTTTTGACACTGTGCCTCTGTTTGAAGTAGAATTTCTGAACAGTTCCACAGTTTCAACAGTATTTTCTAATTCTTTCCGTTAATAGCCCATCATGTCAGAAAAGGTCACCAGAAGGAAACAGATTTCTTAATGGGTAGGAATTGTGATATTGTCTCGTCTCTGCTGAAGATAAGATGATTTGCTTGCTGTGTGATGCTACAAAATCAACATTACAGAAATTCAATGCTTATCAGCATCTTGACACTTGTAAGGACTACAGATATTCTAAATTAGATGAAGAGGCATGAAAAGCTATACTGCAGAAATTAAAGGAGGAAAAGTGACAGCAAAGACAGTTCTTTAAAGCAGCAATAGGATCTGGAAATCATGTCACCGATGCAACTTAAAAAGTAGCTGATAAACTTAAGGGGAAAGGAAAGCTATTCAATGGTGTAGAAATTGTGAAAGAATTTATTATTGGAATTGGGTCGGTCACAGGTAGTGTTTGTTTCAAAGTACAAACTGCCTCTTTCAAGAAGAACCATAACTAATCAGCAGCATGAATTAGTGTACGGTTTAACAGAACAACTTCATGCAATACTTCAAAAGAGAAATATATGTTGTTATTCAATCGCTTTGGATGAATCAACAGACCCTACTAACTCAGCACAGGTTTTAGATTTTTGGGGGGGTCATAACAGAAGAATTATTCATTTCGGGCACTCTTGTGAACGCAACACAGGGAATAGGCATCTTCAACAACTTTCAGGATAAACGCTGTGAAGCTGGACTGAATTTGGTCAATTTAGTGAGTGAACATACAGACAAGGCACCTTCCATGCCAGGAAAACATGAAGAGTTGATTGACAGGTGAAGTATTAACACTTTCATGTCTTTGCATCAGCAAACTCTCTGTGCTGAAGCTACTCTTTTAAGTGACACTTTGCAATAAGTTCTAAGTATTATTAACTAATTTGAGTTCTCTGTAGATTCTAGTTATCAACCCTTTGTCAGATTCATACCCTACAAATATCCTATATCCTTTCCCATTCTGAAGGTTTTCTTTTTGCTTTCCTTGTTGTGTCCCTAGCTGTGCAGAAGCTTTTTAGTTCAATTTAGTCCTATTTAGTTAATTTTTGTTGTTGTTGCAATGGCTGCTGAAGTCTTTGCCATAAAATCTTTCCCCAGTCCAATATCATCAAGGGTTTTCCCACACTTTCTTCTACTTTTACTGTTTTGTGTTTTAGATTTAATTCTCTTATCCATCCTGAATCATTTTTGTAAGTGGTGAAAAGTGTGGGTTAAGTTTCAGTCTTCTACATGTGGTTATCCTGTTCTTCCAGGACCATTTGTTGAATAGAAATCCTTCTCCCCACTGTATGCTTCTGTTTGTTTTATCACAGATCAGATGGCACCTACAGACTGGTTTTACCCCTTCGTTTCCTATTCTGTTCCATATGTCTATGCATCGATTTTCGTGCCAATACCGTGCTGTTTTGATTACTGTGGACTAGTAATGTAGCCTGAAGTCTGGTTAGGGGGATGATATTGTTTGTAGCCAACAAACCCCTGACTTTGTCTTTATTATTAAGAATACCCTTAAAAAATAGTAAACAATCCCACCTACCTCTGGGCAAGAGATATGAACAGAACCTTCTCTGACGAAGACTGGTGAATGGCTAACAAACATTTGAAAAAATGCTCATCACCCCTGATTGTCAGAGAAATGCAAATCAAAACAACGCTGAGATATCACCTAACCCCAGTGAGAATGGCCCACATTACAAAGTCTCAAAGCTGTAGATGCTGGCATGAATGTGGAGAGAAAGGAACACTTTTACAGTGCTGGTGGGACTGCAAACTAACACAACCTTTTGGAAGGAAGTATGGAGAACCCTCAAAGAACTCAAGCTAGACCTCCCCTTTGATCCTGCAATCCCATTACTAGGCATCTACCCAGAAGAAAAAAAATCCACTAGGCTGTTTATTGCAGCTGAATTTACAATCACTAAAACATGGAAACAACCTAAATGCCACCAACCCAGGAATGGATTAACATGCTATGGTATATGTAAACCATGGAACACTATTCAGCCACTAAAACAGACGGAGACTTTACATATTTTGTATTAACAAACTGAGGTGGAACACATTCTTCTTAGTAAACTATCACAGGAATGAAGAAGAATCCAATGTACTCATTCTAATACGAAGTCAATAGATGATCTAATAGGCTATTGTTTTTAAACAAACTTTTAATTTGAGAAAACTTTCAAGTTTGTAGAAAAATGTTGAAGGTAATGCAGAAAGAAAACACACACCAGTGTTCCCTCTTATGAACACTTCTGTTGATAAGACAGCTAATGTGCCAATAATAATGCATTATGACTAACTGAAGTTAAGTGCACTTTATTCAATTTTCCTTTTTTAATTTATTTTTGATTTTTGGTAAGATTTCAGAGTATTAGGGGTTGCACACATTTTGTTTACGTACTTGGTTTTTGCACAGATTGAGTCAGGGTTATAAGTGTTCCCGTCACCTGGACGGTGTGCCATTTTACTGTCATCATTTCATGCTAAAAAAGAGCCAATCGAAGGATGGAAAAAATGCAGCAGAATACTCATGTCACTGGCAACATGCCTGAAAAATGACGCCTGCCTTTCCAACCACTTATTGCTATGGATCTGCATTCTCCTACCTAACCCAAATCATGACACCCTAAGGTCACACATGCCTGATGCCCCTCTGGGGACTGAGGTGATGCCCTGTCACCGAAAAGCAGACACATGAAGCTATTAAAAGGTTAGTTAACTTCAAAATTAACAGTTTTTATTTTTGAAATTATTAAGTACAGAAGGGTTAGATACTTAAAAAAAATAACGTGCATTTTTAAGTATACGGAATTGAAGTTTCTTGAATGAGGCCTTATTTGGTTATAGCTAAATTAATGTGGCTAAGCAAACAAGGAAACCCGAGAGGTCCAGCCATTCTGCCGCTGGAGACCAAAAGGTGAGCAAGAAAGGTTTGAGCAACCAGAAGGCAGGGCCAGAATGTTCCGGGTTGTTTTGATATTGAACTTACATGTTGCAAATGTATTAATTTCTTTTACTGATGTAATAGTTTGTAGATTTCCTTGAATTTCTATGGGGAAAATTCTATCATCCAGAAGGACCAGCCTGTAGCCTCTCCCTGGACACTGCAAGACCTCCTCTTCCTCATGGGTTACAACCAGCAGGACTCACAGGAAGACACTGAAACGGGGGCGTGCCGGTGAATGTCTCCCGCTTGTTCCTAACTCGAAGGAGCTGTTAATGGTCCCTTCTGTCTTTGACATCTGCTGTGGACTTTCTAGGACTCATTGTTTCTCAGGTCAGGAAGCTTGCTGCCACACTTAGTTCAAAACTTTTAACAAACAAATTATGATTTATATCACATGCTTTTTCTATTCATTGTCTTTATTGATTTATTATTTATATCTTCTTTTTTATTATTTAATTTGTTCATATGACCAGTGGTTTTAATACATTTCATAAAGTTAAAGCATCTCCTATTCCTGGGCTAAGCTCAATTTGTTGAAAATATATTATTACTATTCTTCGTATTAATTTTATTGAATTCAGCTAATTGACATTTGTTTGGTATTTCGAGTGTTCAATAGTGAAATTAGCTTTTGTGCTTTTTATTTTTTACAATATCAGCATCTGACTTGGGCATCAGATCTTAGGACTCTCAAAAAAATTGCCTGGATATTGTTATTTCTATTCCTTTGGAAATGTGTTGTGGTTATTTGGTGTTTGAATAATTGCTATAATTTGCCTATAAAATGTCTTTCCCAAATTGTTTTGTTTTAAGAAATAATCTAATTCACCTTAATATTTACATTTATTGGCCTAAGTTATTATGTTATTATGAAATCCTTTATTATTAAATCTCTAGTGTAAGGTATGTCATCACAATCATCACCTCTTTAATTCTAATATACCTGAGCCTTATCATTTTTATGGATCAATCTATTTTCTATTTAATTTATATCTTACACCATTATCTTGCACCGTTGTTGTTACCCTCTCTGGTATTCTTATTTTTAATTACATGAGTTTTATCTTATGTTCTCCATTCCCCTTGATTTGGGTATTATTATTTAAAATTTCTCAAGTTAAATGTTAGGATGTCCTATCTTAGCTTTTCTTATATTTCGGAAAACATAAACAAACAAAAGTGTCTATTTACCACAATATATCCCTGAGATGCTACTTCTCAGAAAGGTTGACATTTGCCATTTTCATCATCAGTCTCTGTTATTTAAAGACGTTTACTGGGTATAATTTATAAAAGTCAGGCATTTTTAACGTTCACCTGAATGATTTTTAGTAAATTCATTGAGTTGTATAATAATCCCCACAATTCAGTCTTAGAACATTCTCATTACTCCTTCGAGAAGTCCCTTTGAAACCATTTGCAGACCCTCCTGTCTGGCCCTGGCCTCAGTGAAGACTGACAGTTCTCTGTCTTCACATACTGGCCTTTCCTAAAAAGTTTAAGTCAGTGGTGCACACCAGAGGTCTTTAAGGTCATATGCTTTGACATCTCATCTTCCTCTGTAAGTAAAATTTCAGAGCTGTCGTGATGATATGGAATCTGTACAAGCATTTCTAAAGTACAGACAGTTGGGGGGTGCACGCAAGCGGGCATGTATGTGTTTACATATTGTGGGCACTTTTATATCTGGTTTCCTCTAAACAATGTTTCCAAGTTCATTGTTGTAACATGCATCAATAATTTGTTCCTTTTTATTGCTAAATGGCCTTCCATTTTATGGATGGACAACATTTTATTTATTTATTAGTTGATGGACTCTCTATTTTTTCCAGCATTTTGCTTCTATAAATAATGCTGTTATGAGCATTGGTGTACAAGGCTCAGCACAGATTTACGTTTTCAGTTCTCTTGGCAAGATTTTTAGGAGTAGAATTGCTTGGTCATCTGGTAAGTACATGTTTAATATTTCAGGAAACTGTCAAACTGTTTTCCAAAGTTTCTCTAACGTCTTTATTTCCACCAGCAATGTATGAAGATTTGTCTCTTCACATCTCCAGCAACACTGGGTGTTGCTGGTCATTCTTAAAAATAAGTTTTGTTTGTTTTTTAGAACAGTTTTAGGTTCACAGCAAAATAGAGTGGAAAATTCAGGGAGTTCCTGTATGTCCCACCCTGACAAGTGCCTGGCCTCCCTGCATGATCAACATCCCCCACCAGATAGGCCTGTTGGTTACAACTGATGAGTCTGCCCTGGAGCATCATTATCATCCAAATTCCAGAGTTCACGTCAGGGTTTGCCCCCAGAGTTGTGCATTCTGTGGGTTTGGATAACTTATAATAAAATGCACCCAGTGTTATATTAGCAGCATCATAAAAACAGTGTCCCTGTCCTAAAACTCATCCATGGTCCCCCACTCTCCCCTCCCTGCCCCCCGAACCCTGCCGACCAAGGATGCTTTTACTGTTTTGGTAGTTTTGGCTTTTCCAGCAGGACATATAGTTGGGATCGGGCTGTAGAAACTGTCTTGGACCCACTGTGTTCACTCTGAGGCTCCTCCACAACCTCTCATGGGCAGATAGATCATTTCTGTTGCGCACCGAATGTTGTGTATGTTATTTTCTGCATTGCCACAATTTATTTATTCATCCACCTACTGAAGGTCATCTCAGTTGCTTCCAAGTTTGGGTAATTATGAATAAAGTGGCTATATACTTCTCTGTTAGAGTTTTGTGCCTTCAACGCCTCTGAGTGGATACAAAGGAGGAAGATGACTGGGTCATGTAAGAGGATGCCTGACTCTGTAAGAAGCTGCCGCTGCACCCAAAGAGGGGGCGCCGTTCTCGGTCCCCACCAGCACTGTGCACCCCACCATCAAGGAGGAGCACGCCTTCTGCTTCACACCCCACCAGCATTTGCCGCTGTCAGTGTCAGGATCTGGGCCGTTGTAACAGAGGTGTAGGGGGACCTGGGTGTTGTTTTCATTTGTATTTCCCTGATGACACATGGCATGGACCATCTTTTTATATGTTTATTTTATACCTGCACATTTTCTTTGCTGAGGTTTCTATTAGGGTCCATGGTCTATTTTTAATCAGGTTGTATTTTTTTTGTTGAGTTCTAAGAGATTTTATGTATGTAAGATACCAATTCTTTCTCGGATATGTCTTTTGCAAATATTTTCTTTTAAGGAGTGGTTTTTCTTTTCATTCTCTTGACAGTATCTTTGCAGAGTAGAAATTACTCATTTCAATGAGGTCTAGCTTATGAATTAATTCCCTTCCATGGATTGTGCCTTAGTGTTACATGCATCTGAAAAGTTATCACCAAACCCAAGGTCATCCTGATTTTCTCCTTTGTCTTTTTGGCTCTAATCCCTGTAGTATACATGCAGTGGTTTCAAATTGGAGTTAATGTGTTTGCAGTGGTTTCAAATTTCATTTTTAATTTGCATTACTCTAATGATGAATGACATTTAGCATCTTTATATGAGCTTATTAGCTGTTCACATATCTCCTTTGGTGAAATGCGTATTTTACATGTTTTAATTGGGTTGTCTTATTTTTCTTTTTCCCCAGCATTGTTGAAGTCTAACTGACAATTAAAAATCATACATATTTGAGGCGTACAACCTGATGTTTTGATTTATGTGCTGTTGTGAAATGATTATCACAATCGAGGTATTAACATATTTATCACCTCATATAGGTACCCTATATTTGTGATGAGAGGTGATTTAAGATCTATTCTCTTACCAAATACAAGTCTGCTATTTAGTAGTGCTGACTATAGTGTAAGGCGCACATTTGGTCTACAGAACTTCTTCATCCTGCATAACTCAAACGTTTGCATCCTTTGGCCAAGATCACCCCATTTTTCTCCTGGATTGTCCCTGGAAACCACCATTCTGCTCTCTGGTTCTACGAGTTCTGCTTTCTCAGATTCCACAGAAAAGTAAGATGATGAAAAATTTGTCTTTCTGTGTCTGGCTTATTTGATGTAGCATCACACCCTCTCGGTCCATCCACAAATAATAGGATTTCTTTCTTTTTAAGGCAAGATAATCTTTTATTAATTATATACAGAAGGTGCCTAAATATATGCATTTAAGAAAACTTGTAATCCCATCACATTCTGCAATTACACGAGATATAGATTCAATTTCCAAGACAACAAACGTTATCAGTATATCTTGAGTATTACGATGTTAAGCAATTTGAGTCTTCTTTCTTTCTCAGTCTAGATAAAGTTTTAGCAATTAAGTTGATCTACTCAAAGAATCATCTTTCGGGTTGTTTTTCAGTTTTTTGGGTTTTTTTCCTGCTTGAACATTTTCCATCCTGGTCTTCATTATCCCTTTATTCTATCTACTTGGGATTTACGTTGCTCCCTTTTCTCTAGTGGCTGTCGATAGAAACTTAAATTGCTGATTATTTTATAATGTTAATTAAATGTATAAATTCTCCTACAAGAACTGTTAGCTAAATTCTATAATCTTGACATATCGTATGTTAATTTTCGCTCAATCTAAGATTTTTTTTAAACTATTCAAAATATTTTACAACTTACCTTGTGGTTTACTCTTTGTTCTTTGGGTTGTTTAGTTTACTGATTTCCAGATATTTGTAGGTTCCCCCAATTTTTTTCCACTGTTTACCTTTAATTTTGTATGATTAAAGAATATATCTTTCATGATTCCCATATTTATAAATCTTTGATTTTTATTTTACAGCTTAGAAAATGACCTATCCTAAATAATATTTTATGTGTGTTTGACTATACGTGTATCGCACTGTTATTGAGTGGAGTTTCCAATAAAGGTCAGTTCATTATTACTTGTATTCATCTTATCTATCATTACATTTATGCCTAGTTTTTCTATTCAATAATGTGAATAAATTTTTTAGATCTCCAAATATAATTGCTAAGCTATTTATTTTTCCACTTGATCCTGAGGAGAAATAAACTTCATGTATTTTGGGAATCTATTGTTAGTGTCTACACGTTTAAAATCATCATGTCTTCCTGGCATTTGAGCCATTACAATTATGAAATTTTCTCCTGTCTCCAGTCTGGTTTCCTGGAGGAAATCAGTATCATCCTCTGTATTTCCTGTAGGAAAGTCTATTTTGTTTGATTGTAACACAGCCCCCTCTAGCTCACTGGTGGTAACTGAATGTTACATACTTTTTGTCGGTTTATTTCAAACCCGTTTGTACCTTTACATGATATATATTTAAGGTGTTCAAAATGATGTTTTGATATATTATATGTAATGAAATGATTACTATAGCAAAAAAATTAATATATATTCATTTTTTCACATAACTACCATTTGTGTGTGTGTGGTAAGGGGATCTAAAATCAACTCTCTTAGAAATTGCCTATATACAATATTATTAACTATACTCAACATGCTGTACTTTAGATCTCTAGACTTATTTGTCCTACATAACTTTAACTTTATGCCTTTTGACTAACATTTGTGACTTCGAATCTAAAATATTTGTCTTGTAAACAGCGTACCAATGTAGCCAATGTGCTATGCAGTATTACGGTCTGTGCATTTTGATTAGAATGTTAATGCATTTACATTTAAGGTAATTTTTGGTATAGTTGGATTTATATCTTCCATTTTTCTATTTATTTGCTATGTGTCTCATGTATGTTTTGTTTCTCCTTTATTTTAATTTTTTTGATAAAGTGAGGTTTTATGGTACCATTTTAATTCTTTGTATACTTTTAAGTGTATTTTTTCATTTATTTTATTTAAGAAGCAATAGGAACTAAAACACATATATTAAATTGTTTCAGTCTATTTCAGGTTCATACTGACTTAATTACAATAAAATATAGCAGATTTGCTCCATTTCCACTCCTCGCCTCCTCTGCACGTGTGTGTGTGTGTGTGTGTGAGGTGTGTATCTGTTCAGTTTTGCGTCTCTGATACTTATTATACAGGATTTTGTTTTTGAATGAGATCTTCATTCCAGGCGGGGTTGTGCTACACACACAGTTCTTTCTGTACTGAGAGCTTATTAGAGGAACTGTCTTTTGCCTTTGGCTGTTTTGAAAAACCTGATATTTGTCTTCAAGCCTCTGAAGTTTGACTTCAAAGTAAAATGTGTAGGGTTAGATTCTGCTTAACTTACTCAGTTTAGTCATTTTGTGAGCCTGACTCTGAAAGGAGACTGCCATCAACCCTGGGAAGTGCCGCTTCAGATGCCTCTTCCTTCTATTTACCGATGTCTTGATGCTCACACCTGCTCACCAGATTCCACATCTTCTTTTCTATTTTCCATTACTTTCTCTCTTGCCTGAATGCTGAGTAATTTCTTCCGACTGATCTTCTAATTATCTACTTATCCTGTGTCTGTATCTAGTTCTGTGAGCCCCACTGACTTTTCTCACTTGAATGTAGGCTTTTGTTTTGCTTTGTTTTTGTATTTGTTTTTGTTTAGTTCGAGTAATTCTGTCTGGGTACATTTAGAGTGTAACATTTTCTATAGCCTCATTCTTTCTTCATTTTCAGCAAATGATTTTCTCCTTAGATATTTTTAACAAGCTGTTTTACATTATGCATACAAATATTCAAACACCCAAGACCCTTGACTGTTGTTTTTCTGATAATTTATGCTCATGTTGAATTTTTCTTTTTTGCATTTCTTATATTTTAAAATGGCAAACACAATGCATTATCTAATCTAGAGAATCCTGGAAGGGCTTGGGTTGTAGATGTGTCTTCTAGAGAGGTTTCGTTTGCTCCTGCCATCTGCCTAGTAACTGTCAGCCTAGTAACTCCTGAGTTCCATCAGTAAACTTCAGTTTACCAGTTAGGATTGTTTATCTACTACATGTAGTTGGTGCTTGAAACACCACTCCTTCTGAAGGCAAAATATGACTACAGATTTTTAAAGTTACATTATTTTCACTTCTGAGCCATGTGAAATCAAGCTGATGTTTCTTTAGTCCACCCCCCAGCAGATACTACTCTTTGCCTCCCTCATAATTATTCTCTCTTCTTCCTCAGTTCAGGAGTTTTATCCAAGGTACATCCCTTTATTTATCTAAATAATGACATTTGCAGATTCCTTTCCAGATAAGAATGGTTGATGGGACAAACCTCTAGCCAATGAGACAGTCCGCCTCATGGAAAGCCCTGCTGACCTGTCATTTTCTTGGCAAAGGAGATGGAGTTGTTCGGGGTGTCATCTTGTCATCTTGTAAGCACAGGAAAAGAGATGGTGCCCCAGGCTCATGGTGTGTCATGGACACGTCATCCGACCTGGACTGATGGACTCTGCACAGGAACAAACCTTCCCTTGGCTAAGCCATGTACCCACAGCCAGGCACAATCTGCGGTGACCGGAGTCTCTGAGGGTGTGGCCCTGTGACAGTCCCAGCCACATGTGGACACTTCTGTAACTTCTTTCCATTGTTCAGACCATACTGTGGTCAGGCAAGCCAAGTGGAGATGACAGAACCCGTGTCTTCTCTCTGCTGGAGTCAGCAGATTCCCCAAGGCGAGCCTGGGCTTATTTTTGTATTACCCCCTGTTCTTTAGCTTTGGGATTTCTGTTGGGAGGCACTGAGCCCCTTTGTACCTGTTTCCCCAAGAAAGTAAGAGAATCCGAGTACCTGCCTCAGTGGGTGGTTGCGGAGTTATGAGTCAGTTCATAGGGACTCCCCTATGTCCCCTATACACATGGGAGTCCCCCGTCCCACGTACCCGTATAAAGAGCTGTCTGCAACCGCAGTCCTGAGAGCACGTGGAGTGTGACAGTGTAGCTGGAGGCGCGTTCTCGGCTGTCCTGTCGAGAGCCATGACTAAGCAGAGCCCCTGCTCTTGGTGGCTGCCTCAGAGCAGAGTGTACAGTGGGGTCAACGGGCTGTGCTGTGGGCAAGACGTCCAGTGGCAGCAGTGAAACTGTGGAACAGATGAGGGTGTGAGCAGACGAGAAGGGCCAGGAGCCAGGCTGTGGACAAAAAGAAGACAACCGGGGGAGTGGTTTTAGTAAAACATCACCACAATGGTTTGTTATACAGAAACCTGATGGTTAGCCTGGTTACAAGTGGTAAAGCAGTGGCATTAAATCAGGAGTTACTGATACGCTATCAGTACATAAAAATAATACAATGATGAGTACAAACAATTCTGGAAAATTCAGACCAAGAAATAACACCTGGAAATATCACATTCTAGACCTGAATGACCCACCGTAGTGGTCACCTGTGTTGAATTAACTGGGACAATTGAACCAAGCACCAGTATGGCAACAGGTGGAACTCCTTCTTGGGCAAAGCTCTTTTCTGTGGCTGGGAGTTGGGAAGAGGAATAAATGTATTAATATACTTCTTTGGGTGCTTGGAGAATTTGCAGGCTAATATCTGTAATGAACTCTAAGCTTCTTTTTTTTTTTTTTTATAATTTTATTGAATCATAATTCTGTACATTGGTGCATTCATAGGGCATGATTCATATACATTCAGAAATGTTTTCATCGTACTGTTACAGATAGCCTTCATGGCATTTTCTTGATCACTATAT
>CAUYON010078401.1:0-13757 GCA_963573935.1 Arctocebus calabarensis
GCCGGGAATCCAGTTCCACCATCACAGTGTGGCTGAGGGTGCGCGTCTCAGAGGGAGCCGGGAATCCAGTTCCACCATCACAGTGTGGCTGAGGGTGCGCGTCTCAGAGGGAGCCGGGAATCCAGTTCCACCATCACAGTGTGGCTGAGGATGTGCCTCTGAGAGGGAGCCGGGAATCCAGTTCCACCATCACAGTGTGGCTGAGGGTGCGCGTCTGAGAGGGAGCCGGGAATCCACTTCCACCATAACAGTGTGACTGAGGATGTGCCTCTGAGAGGGAGCCGGGAATCCAGTTCCACCATCACAGTGTGGCTGAGGATGTGCATCTCAGAGGGAGCCGGGAATCCAGTTCCACCATCACAGTGTGGCTGAGGGTGCGCGTCTCAGAGGGAGCCGGGAATCCAGTTCCACCATCACAGTGTGACTGAGGATGTGCCTCTGAGAGGGAGCCGGGAATCCAGTTCCACCATCACAGTGTGACTGAGGGTGCGCGTCTGAGAGGGAGCCGGGAATCCAGTTCCACCATCACAGTGTGGCTGAGGGTGCGCGTCTGAGAGGGAGCCGGGAATCCAGTTCCACCATCACAGTGTGACTGAGGATGTGCCTCTCAGAGGGAGCCGGGAATCCAGTTCCACCATCCCAGTGTGACTGAGGGTGTGCGTCTGAGAGGGAGCCGGGAATCCAGTTCCACCATCACAGTGTGGCTGAGGGTGCCCGTCTGAGAGGGAGCCGGGAATCCAGTTCCACCATCACAGTGTGGCTGAGGATGCGCGTCTCAGAGGGAGCCGGGAATCCAGTTCCACCATCACAGTGTGGCTGAGGGTGCGCGTCTGAGAGGGAGCCGGGAATCCAGTTCCACCATCACAGTGTGGCTGAGGATGTGCGTCTCAGAGGGAGCCGGGAATCCAGTTCCACCATCACAGTGTGACTGAGGATGTGCGTCTGAGAGGGAGCCGGGAATCCAGTTCCACCATCACAGTGTGGCTGAGGGTGCGCGTCTCAGAGAGAGCCGGGAATCCAGTTCCACCATCACAGTGTGACTGAGGATGCGCATCTCAGAGGGAGCCGGGAATCCAGTTCCACCACCACAGTGTGGCTGAGGGTGTGCGTCTCAGAGGGAGCCGGGAATCCAGTTCCACCATCACAGTGTGGCTGAGGGTGCGCGTCTCAGAGGGAGCCGGGAATCCAGTTCCACCATCACAGTGTGGCTGAGGGCGCGCGTCTGAGAGGGAGCCGGGAATCCAGTTCCGGAGCATAGTCCCGGGTAGGCCAGAGAGGTGGATTTCGGATTCATCCAAAAGGCAGGAATGGTTGCAGCAGTGAGCGTGGAGGAGTTCACTGGGGAAGGGAGGAGAGAAGGCCAAAGTAACAGTATTAGGTGTTGTAATTGGTGTGGAGAAGGCAGAGCCTGTTTTGAATCATATTCATAGAGGATAACCAAGAAAGTATGATTCTGTAGTTCTATGTTTAGAATACAAAAGTTTGGTCATTTTGATTTTTTTTCATTTAACTTACTGAAAATCATATATTTTTATTTTTTACTGAATTCCTTGAATATGATCATGGAAATGTATTGTTTCCTGCCATAGGGGATCACGTTTAAGATGTTTTAAATTTCTACCTTTTGCATTCGGCAGCTATTTATTGATCTGCTTTGTGCCAGATTATAGGTGTTATAGGTGATGGCACCTCAATCGATAAAAGTCCTGTCTTTGCGCAATAACGGGAGATGGACAGTTAATGGGCGGGGGGGGGGGGGGTGCGGGCAGCGGCTCCCTGGAGTTTCTTCTTACCAGGACACAATCCTGTTAGAGCAGAGCCCCCTTATGATGTCATTAACCTTATTACCTCTTCAGAGGCTCCGCCTCCCATGCGGTCACACTGGGACTTCAGCTTTCAAAATACAAGTGTGGGGAGCACAGTTGAGTTCATAGTAGACAGGTAACATGAGCGCAGAGAGGGGAGGTTGGCTGGAATAGTTAAAATGGAGTTGATCAGGGAAGGTTTCACCGAGAAGCTGGTGCTTGATCACAGACTTGAGCCTTGTGATGTTGGGGGAAGAGGCACCCGGAAGGCACAGGGATCAGAGTACAAAGCTCTGAGGCTGGAGGAGCAGTGAGGAGATCAGCGTGCCCAGGGTGGCCTGAGCAAGGGAAGCGGAGGCTGTGGGCCTTGTGTGCTTCTGAGGACTTTGGCTTTGGGTTATAGACGGGATGCTAATGGAAGGTTTTTGAGCAGTGGACTGGAGGAGTCTGACTTAATGTTTGAAAAGGACATGATCTACTGCAAAGCAACGCAATCATGCAATTGTTAGAGTATTTTAGCATACTATATTCATATCTTAATTTCATCAAGGTAAAACCCCCAAATTAAAAACAAAAAGACCTTGCTTATCAAAAATGTGTATTCTGACATAAAACATTTTAGTTAGTTAATTGTAATTTTGTGATCCACTAGCATTTAAAAAGGATAAATATAGGTTTGCAGTAATAATATTATTGATAGTTAAAAACCTGATATATTATTCTCTTTATTTGAAAGAATCAGTTAAATTTAGGAAACACATGTCCTACCTATTTTGGTTACCATAACAACTTGGGTGAAAAATTGAGAAACAGATGTTGTATCAGCCTGTTGATATTTAACAGTATGAGTTTTAAAATTATGGTTACATTGTTTAGACTTTAAATTTGTGTGTATTATAATTTGCCTTTGAAAGAGATACTTTATTTAACTTCATTACTATAAGAATTGTTAGAATATATGACTAGATGTGAATAACGGAAGATTCAGAGATTTACTTCAAAGTAAATTTTAAAATTGAAAAGTAAAGTAAATTTTCAAATTGAAAGGGTTTAGACTGAAGGTTTGATTCTCTGCCTCTCTTGTCAACTCTCTGTCATCCCCTCTTTGTAGGGAGGAGGAGTGGAGAATGATAGAATGTATTGGAGAAACATTTAATTGGAAGGTATTAGTTATTTAGTGTTATTTATGATAATCATAATTGGAATAGAATTTAAAAAAAACGTTTTTAGAGCCAACTATTTCTGAACCGTTTTCTAAGTCTTGGTGTTCACATTTGTGATATTCAGTTTTTAGACATCAGAATCACTCTATGGCGGGCTGTAAATGCATTCTTTTTAATCTCATTTTACTTTGAATCCTTAACATTTTCAGGAAGTTAAGGGTTTGAACTCATGTGTAAATCATTCTTATGCATTTATAATTGGACTAAGTAAACAAGCAAATCATTGCTATTACACATCTCATGAGTAGAAAATATGAGAGTATTTAACACTGAAGTGAAATGTCGTTGTTGGCCAGCGTACACAAACATACACTATTCACCTTACAGAATTTCATTTTGTCAGACATGGCAAGTGCTGAGGAAAAGGCAAATATCAGAGCAGCTACTGTAATTGAATTGGCCTCTGAATCATATAAAGGCAGGAAGCCTGACAGTAACATTGTCTAAAACCTTAAAAAAATCATGGTACGTGTGATGTGTGTCTACTTGAGGCTGAAATGAATGGGCTATTAGAAAAAATTGCTTTAGGGGGAAAGGGGAGAAAAGTAATGATATTTTTAGAAAAGCACATTTAAAAATAGAGGTGATTTTTTTTTTTCCCTTTGAAATGCCTTGCCTTCTGTTTTCAAAGGAAGCTTTTAATCTAATCATGAAGCCTGCCCCTCTGCATTAATTCTATTCAATTGTTTTATTTTTTTAAAAACCTGAATTATTATTGCCTGTTTTTTATAAATAAGTAATTTATGTTTTATTTGATGTGTAGTGCCTAAAATTATGCTGATGTCTACCAGCAGTTGTTCCCTAAAGACGTCAGTTGTTACTGGGAATGAACACAGCTAGTTCTTCAGTGTGTCTGTTGCCCATTTATTTATTTTGGCCGTTTTAAAAATTGTTTTTATTTATGGGGTACAATGTGGCATTTTGATGTTTGTGTATATTGTGTAATAGCCAAGCCAGTTATCGTGTCTGTCACCTCATATACATGCTTGGTTTTTTTGTGGTGAGAACATTTAAAATCTTTTAGCAGTTTTTAAGTGTACATCACATTTTTGTTAACTGTAGTCATCATGCTATACAATAGATCTCTAGAATTTATTCCTCCTATCTAACTGAAGCTTAAGTTTTAATTTTTATATTTATTTATTATAAATTGCTTACTTCAGTTATTTATATTTACTTACTTTAGACCACATTAAAAACTAATCAGACTCCAATTTCCATTGCAGTGTTTATGAAAGAAAATGAAATGAGTTAAAGGATACATTTTGTAAAAGGTGTAATCATGAATCACACAAATATAAAATGACAGCATTGGGGATTTTATTTACTCCATTAATTAATGAGAGAAACAGTAATGTGTTACAACTAATTCAAAAGAGAATTCCAGGCTCGGCACCTGTGGCTCAACAGGATAAGGTGCCAGCCACGTACACCTGAGCTGGCGGGTTCGAATCCAGCCCGGACCCGCCAAACAACAATGACGGCTACAACCAAAAATAGCCGGGCGTTGTGGCAGGCACCTGTAGTTCCAGCTACTTAGGAAGCAGAGCCAGGAGACTCGCTTAAGCCCAGGAATCGGAGGTTGCTGTGAGCTGTGATGCCACAGCACTCTATCCAGGGTGACAGCTTGAGGCTCTGTCTCAAAAAAAACCCAAAAAAAATAAAAAAGGAGAATTCAAAACCATAGTTACATAGTCAATAAGGAACGCTGAAATGACTTTAGAAATAGATGTGAAACTGTTCCACTCATAGGGCAGCAATCACTTGCATTCCATTATTTTCACCATTATTACTTTTCTGCAAGTTGCAGAGTTGTAGCTCAGAGACCATGGGAGGCAGAGGTGATCCAGAAGGGCTCACTGGATAGGACGGACACCTCGTGGTCCCTTTGGCCTGTTTCAAAGTCTTTCTTTCACAACTTTGTTTTTACTTTCTGTTGTTGTCCATTTGCTTTTCAAGAAAGATACCAAATCAAATCATGCTCTTAGACTTACCTATTAATATAAATGTAACTTTTTGTTTGATTTTAAATAGCCACATAGGCATTAATTAGGCTTGTGATATTTCTGTTCTGTCTTAAAGTAGTAACCCACTTTCCTCATTAATTTGTTATATCTGTTGCTAAGTGAGTCCTGGACTGAGGTCATTGATACTAAACTCTAGGCCTTTTGAAAAGTGTATGCTTATTTCAGAAATTAAAAGAGAGAATTGGAAATAGAGGTGGTAGGAAAGGAACCACAGCAGCCTATGGGGAAGGCTGGGGTATGGTGAGGCGGCCAGCAAAGCACAGTAAGCAGGGTAGGATCGCAGCGCAGATCTAGGGGCGTTCGCCTTCTTCATCCCTAGGAGTGTCTAGTGATGGGGAGTCGTCCTTCTCGTTCTGGTGCAGAGAGGCAGGCACACCTCCCGACTGGAGATTGCCTTTAGAGACAAGTTTTTCTAACCAAAGGGTAACATCTGTGGTTTCAGAGCTTCTCCTGTGTCTATTTCCTGACGTAATCAGCTCAAAATAATATGCCTAAAGAGGCATATTTGGGATGGCGTGTACTGGTGCACTACAGTCATATTTTGGAATGGAGTGTCCCAGGCAGCACCTGTGGCTCAAGGGAGTAGGGTGCCTGCTCCATATGCCAGAGGTGGTGGGTTCAAACCCAACCCCAGCCAAAAACTGCAAAAAAAGAAAAAAGAAAAAATTGGAATGGAGTGTCCTGAACGCAATTATCTTCAGTATGCATTTCAGAAATTAGTATCATTTTCTCCCATAAGAACATTATCATAATTCATTAAAATTAAATTAAAATTAAATAGCCTGTCTATATTGAGATATCTCTGCTCAGAATACAGTTTTATAGTTATTTTGTTCAGTTAGGCTCTGTCATTATGTACACCAGGGGTCCTCAAACTTTTTCAAAAGGGGGCCAGTTCACTGTCCCTCAGACCATTGGCGGGCCGGATGTTAGTTTAGAAAAAAAAAACAGAACTATGGGCTCGGCGCCTGCGGCTCAATGGGCTAATGCTCCAATCACATACACCTGAGCTGGTGGGTTTGAATCCAGCCTGGGCCCGCCAAACAACAATGACAGCTGTAACCAAAAAATGGCCGGGTGTTGTGGCGGGCGCCTGTAGTCCCAGCTACTTGGGAGGCGGAGGCAGGAGACTTGCTCGAGCCCAGGAATTGGAGGTTGCTGTGAGCTGTGATGTGACGGCACTCTATCCAGGGTGACAGGTTGAGGCTCTGTCTCAAAAAATAAATAAATAAATAAAAACTCTGAACAAATTCTTATGTACACTGCACATATCTTATTTTGAAGTAAACAAAACAGGAACAAACACAATATTTAAAATGAAGAACAAATAAAGTTGAATCAACAAACTTACCAGTATTTCAGTGGGAACTATGGGCCTGCTTTTGGGTAATGATATGGTCAACGTCCAGTTCCATATTTGTCACTGCTAGTCGTAACAAGTGATGCAAGTGTGTATCAGTTAGTCTAGATCTGGTTGGAAATTTCAGATGTTTCATTCTGGAAAATGTCTGTTCACAGACATAAGTGCTGCCACAGATGGTTGCCATTTTGAGTGCATGGTTCCTGAGATTAGGATATGTCTCAAAGGGGAGAGATGCATAGAAATTAAGAAGGCTGCTTGACTTGAATGCGTCTTTCTGAGAGTCACAATTCTGCAGTTCAGCCTGTTCCATTTGGTAAATTGTATCCACATTTTCTTTTTTTTTTTTAATTTCAAGATACTTTATTCTTAAAACAGGTCACAACACTAAGCTTTTGGCCCATTCTGCCACTATACAAGCTACAAATGCTTGCTGAGCAGTGGAGGGGTGCTCTTTCATAGCATGTCTGAAAAGTGAATCCATATAAAAATCCATATAAAACAAATATTGAAATAGTTTCCATAGGAACACAGATAAGTGTAACCCATTTCCTAATCTTACATATTGCTGCATCTGGGCCAACCCTACTCTTACAAAGACATTTCAAAACTAGCAATAATTAAGTTAAATGGTCCCCTCCAAATCCCTTAATTCAAGCTAAATTTGCAGTTAACAGCTACAGAATGATATCTACACATTAATACTAGCTGAAGCACAAGTTGCTCGGTGACGTTTCATTCCACTTTTCCAAGCACAAGACACAGGCAGAGTGCCAACATCTTGCTCTTCTACTTTGGGTAGGTAGTCAGGGTTCTGGATTTGCTGCACGAGTTGCCATGTTGATCCTGACATCACATAGTAGATTGTCGGCCTCTGGAATCCATTGAAAGTAGAAGCAGCAGCTACAGTGTAAGCACCCATATTGTCAAAGAGCATCCAGTACACATGCATTTCTGGCAGGTCACAGCCCTCAACTATCCGGTCAAGGCCATTGCATGTTGGTTCCCATATGCTGGATGAATAATACTTCTCATCTGGTTTAGATCTCTTTTGCAGAAGAGGCTTTACATGAGCATGATCATAAAGGATGCAATTAACGATCCATATACTCTATCATTGATGTAATACATAAAGGTTTGTTCACTGGACCCATCATCATCATCAGAGCCTACCTTTTTCTTTAATACAATTTTTTTGGCAATCATATTAACTGCAAATGTGAAGGCTAATGCAATATAATATCTGTTTGGCTCAGCAATGATTCTCACTCCAGAGTCTGATGGAAAGTACTTGTCCAATGCTGGGTTGATTACACCAGTGATCTCTTCAAATTTAGGCTTCACATCCTCAGATTCAGAAAAGCCACACCAATATCAAGTACATGCTGAAACCAACCTCAGCTCCCATGTCAAAGACACAGTGGGCATCAGAGATTGCCTGCACGAAGGTCTCAGGATCAGTATAGCCATTTCCTATGTGGAAGCTGATACCAATGACATTAATATTTAGCTCTTTTGCCCGTTCCAAAAGAAGTCTGCTGGTTTTGAGTGTGGCACCAAACTTAACACCGAGTCCATAGACTGCTTTGGAATCATCAGTGGCAATCCACAAAACCAACTTGGCTTTTGGGTATTTCACCAACTCGACTTCACTGTCAAAAGTCATCATCTGGATTCCATTATTGGCAGTGTACTTATATACAGGACTTGCAAGAGATACTTATTTACAAGGATTTGCATAGATAATCCTCTCTGGAGGCACCCTGAGACTTTGCACCAATTGTATTTCAGTCTTGCCAGCACAGTCAAATCCTGTCTAAATGGCAGCGAGGGTCTTCACAATGGCTCTACTGTCATTACATTTGACTGCATAAAAGGGAGTGACACGAGGAAGAGCTTTTAGCCATCTTCGGTGTTTCTTCAGAACATTTCCGAGGTCTGCTACATAGAAGGCATCCTTATCATCAGAAGAGGAAACTTCATTGACTTTGTGGTCCAGAATGTCCTTGGCAGTAAAACCTTCATTAAGCAAGTGGCAGTCAAACTCTTCATTACTAATGTTCATGTTTTCTTGATGTTTCTTTGAAAAACTAAGAGATGGAATTTAAAGAAATATTTCCAGTTTCTCACAAAGGCAATTCTCCAGGAATTCTGAATCCCACTGCGTGTGTCCTCCGACCAACAGTGGAAATGATCTTAGAGCATCCAGGCGCCTGGTGCCGCTGGCCAGCCCCATGGAGAAGCTGGAAAGCCATCCATGGCGCAGAGCTGATCTGGAGCCGGAGCTGCAGGAGTGCTCGGCCGCACCCATCAGCGCCTGGCTCCCACCTGCCAGAGACGCTGGCCCAAGGTGGCGTTGGAGCGGCTGGTAGAGAGGCTCCCGGGGCGGCGACTTCAGGGACTGACCTCCACATCTCTGGTTTTGGGATCCTTAATCATCAGAGAAATGCAAATCAAAACTACTTTGAGATATCACCTAACTCCAGTAAGATTAGCCCACATAACAAAATCCCAAAACCAGAGATGTTGGCATGGATGTGGAGAAAAGGGAACACTTCTACACTGCTGGTCGGAATGCACACTAATATGTTCCTTTGGAAGGATGTTTGGAGAATACTTAGAGATCTAAAAATTGACCTGCCATTTGATCCTATAATTCCTTTTAGGTATATACCCAGAAGACCAAAAATCACATTATAACAAAGACATCTGTACCAGAATGTTTATTGCAGCCCAGTTCATAATTGCTAAGTCATGGAAGAAACCTAAGTGCCTATCGATCCATAAATGGATTAATAAATTGTGGTGCATGTATACCATAGAATATTACGCAGCCTTAAAGAAAGATGGAGACTTTACCTCTTTCATGTTTACATGGTTGGAGCTGGTACATATTCTTCTTAGCAAAGTATCTCAAGAATGGAAGAAAAAGTATCCAATGTACTCAGGCCTACTATGAAGCTAACTTATAGCTGTCGTGTGAAGGATATAACCCAACTATAACACAAGAATATGGGGAAAGTGGCAAGCGTAGGCAGGGGAGGGAGGAGGATGGGGTGGAGGGAGGATAGTTGGTGGGGTCTCACCTATGGTGCATCTTGGTACAGGTGAACCTTACTAAATGCAGAATACAAATATCTTCATATAATAACTGAGAAAATGCCAGGAAGGCTCTGTTAATCAGTTTGATGAAAATAGTTAAGATTGTATATGAAACCAGCACATTGTACCACTTGATTGCACTATTGTACACAGCTATGTTTTAATAATAAAGACAATAAATATATATATATATATATATATATTAGATGAAATGAGTCAGATACAAAAAAAGAAATGTATAGTGCATGATTTCCTTCAAGTGAAGCTTAAGGGGAGGCAAAAGTAGTAAGGGCAGAAGAAGTGAAAAGGATTGTCAGAGATAGAGATATGGAATATGGACTGGGAAGGATGGTGAAGGAAACCCCTGGAGTGCTAGAAATTCCCTGTACCTCAGGTTAGGTAACATGTACATGTGTGTATAAATTTGTAAGTATTCACAGACTTGTATATGTGCTTCCACTAAATAAAATAATTAATAATTAAATAATTATAATTATAATTAATTAGAATGAATTTGAATAATAATCTAATAATTCTATAATTATTTTATAAATAATTATAATTAATACATAAATTAATAATAATTAATTCTAACTCTTATTCAAATGCTGGACAAAAGCATGATTACAGTCAAGCTTAAGTTGTATCTCTTTCTCCTCAACTCTATGGTAGGAAGAAAAACAATATGGTGACCTCATCTTCTGGGGTGAAAGTGAAATTGCCTTTCACAGGTAGAGGATAAAAAGTTATTCACCCCCCAGATTGCATGGTTATTAAAACTGAAACTCAATTCTGAGTAGTCAAAGTTATGAGTTTTCTATGGTTACTCTGGAACATTACCCTAAAAGACAGCCAAAAGAAATTTCTTTTGATTTAGAGAATAAATCATTTTCAGCAATACTCTTATTTTCATAAATAATTAAATTTGGGAAATCTTTTTGAGTGGAGACTTACAGGGAAATTATGCTGTGACCTTGTATTGGAAACCATTAAACTAGCTACTCCTGATGAAACTATTTTCATCTCAGGAAGACTTGAAAATTGACTGATATTAGAAATAAATGTATGTAAGAAATCTACTAATCATTCTGAATAGGGCAAACAGTATTAAAACACACTCACTCTCAGCTCATGTATCTTCCTTGAACTTGTGCTTGCCCCATTCTCCCAGAAACCTGCAATAGAGCTGTGAGGGTTATTCTAAGCATCTAGTATTCATAGAAAATTAAAATGTATTATATACTGATTTCTAATCTCAACTCTCAGTTGCTGGGGGTTTCACATAAAGAGAAAAGGAAATATCTTTACTTACTCTTACTTTTACCCCGAGTACAAAATGTATTAATATAAGGATGTCCATTCTGCCTGAGAAGCACATGCTGTCTTGATTGGAGTTTGCCAGCTAGACCCCTAGGGAAAGTATATACACTTCCAAATAGTATGTCTCGCAGGTATTGCCAACCCGTAATATACCTCCTAAAGTGCTCTTTTTTAACACAGTTCTCTGTGCTTGATCTTTGTCATGCTTTCAAAGCTACTCATAGGTTCAGTTCCTACTGGGATGCTTTTTCCACTGCTCCCTGCATTAAAAACACAATCTAAATTTAAAACAATTTGATTCTAATATGTATATAGGCCCTAACATCTATTGAAAATAGACATATTAATAGCAAGATCTCCAAGTTTTAATTTCCTAAGTATTTGATCTCCGTCCTTATTAGAATATCTTTTATGTTCTTGGTGAACTCCCTAGGAAACAATTTTGACAATCTATGTTGCTTCAACCTTCTCTCTTCCATTTTACTTGTTTATTCAGCTTTCTCTCTTAGCAGCTAATTTCCCTGGAATAAGAACACTCCCTTCCTTTCAAATCCATTCTATCTGAATGTAGATCTATGGCTGAACTCACTACTTGAATTTCTCCTAAATTTTCTCATTGTCCAGATGCCTTTTCTAATATCATAGTTTTTTTTTTAAATCTAAACATTGATTTTTATTTTTTTCTCTTAATTTTTTATTAAATCATAACTGGGTACATTAATGCATTTATGAGGTAAATGTGCTGATTTTATATACAATTTGGAATGCTTACATCAAACTGATTAACATAGCCTTCACCTCACTTACATAATTATTGTGTTAAGACATTTATCCTCTACTCTTAATAGATTTATCATGTATCCTTGCAAGATATACCATAGGCGAAAGTATTTCTTGATGGAAATACTTTTTTTTAATTTATTCTTTTAGTAGTAGCATATTTTAATGATGCATTACCATGGCTTATATCACCATCATTTTGTGTAAAATCTTGTAGTGACATGAAAGAAAGAAGTAAGTGTTTCTTAATATGATGGTAGAGGAATTTTTCAGAAGAAATCAATAGCACTAATCACTTGACTTAAAGATAGGACTAGTGCTATGGATTATCCAGGTGTGCCCAACGTAATTGCATGAGCCCTTTAAATGAACAGAACGTGACAAACATCTCAGAAGGATGCAATCAAAAGGGAAGTCAGGGAGTTTCAAAATGTTGACAGGATGCAACCCACGGTTTCTGGAAGGTGATGTATGGAAAAATGAGAAGTGTAGATGGCCTCTCGAAGCAAACTCCAGCATTCAGCTGATAACAAATCAGAGATCAGGACCTTTATCCTTTAGATGTGAGGAACTGAATTCCACGAGCAACTTGAATGATGATGGAAGTAGATTCTGTTGCAGAGCCCTCAGTAAGGAATCTGACATGCTTGAGACTCTAAGCAGAGCACCCAGCTAAGCCCACCAGACTTCTGCAAAATTTTGAGCTAACGAAATCTTTACAAGTTGCTAACAATGTGCTCATTGTTATGTGGCAGGCGAACATGAATACTAAGGCCCTAAAATCAGAAGTTCTGGTCCCTAAAGCCCCTTCTTCTCACCTTTCTTGCTGGAGCCAATTGTTTCTGCAATTCTTCTCTTTGCCTACGATTGCTCTGATTAAAATATTGTCTCGACTTCTTCACACACTTAACCACTGTCCATTCATCAGATCACTGCTGAGGGTTAGAACCTCAGAAAAGGATTATTAAACTAACTTCTAAAAAAGTTGAATTCTATGTTATATTGTCATGTAATCATTCACTCTCCGTGCCCAGCACTTTGGGAAGTTCTCAGTGTACAGTTATCAGGGTGTTATTTTGTTGATTCATTCCTTTAGCTACATAGCTGGCCTCGGGAAGAAGTCATCTGCCTTAATCACCATCAACATCTAGGAAAGGCTGAAGAAATCCGAGCTGAGTGAAGGAGCTTAAGAATTGAGATACCACAGATAAAATTTGCAAAACAAGATGCATCTAACACCAATTTAAATTGAGTTCCCACAGCTGCAGTCATCATGCTAGGAAAGACGAAAATCTGATTGTCTGTGATCTGATATGATTTACAGCATTTGGATTAGAAATTTGGAAATGATACACAGACACAAATTTAATCAAACTCTATCAGAGATTTCTATTATTCTAGAAAGACAACAATGTAAGAGCGCATGGATTAAGCAGAAACTTATTTTTCATTGGTGCCAGATTAATATTTATATCCATCACATAGTCCCTAATGAAGACAGTGGTGAAAAGCTTCCACTCTGAACGTGAACTGCCCTTATCATTAAAAAGAGTGATGGGAGTAAAGAGCTACAGTGCAGAGAGAGAAAGAAGACACAAATAAACCATAATATTGACTGAGTTATCCGTCAAAGACCAACCAGATGAAAAGCAAAGATTCCATATATTTGAAAAAGAAAAGGAAAACGACAGCAGCAAAACAACTAGGAGGTATAAGTGGGGAAACCCAGGATTCAGCAGCACCAGACTGGATGAATAAACAGGAAACTCCATTGGTAAAGTTCTAGGCCCTAGAACACCTGATGAGACTGATCTGGTAAGAACTAGAACTGTGAAAGCATTGCCAATACCCTTGGAAATGATGAGGGAGAGGGAGAAATGCCAGGTTTCCCACATCTGTCCTTCCACTGGTACCTCTCATTGGCCCAACATGGTGGAAAACAGTTCACAGGGGGTGTGATGGGAACACAATAGGCCTGTGGAACTCAATCTTCCTATAAAAAAAATGTACTCAGCCCTAATATGAAGCTAATTTATAGCTTTCATATGAAGGCTAAAACCCAATTATAGCACAGGAATACAGGGATAGGGGAAAGGGAGGGGAGGGGTGGGGGGAGGATGGGTAGAGGGAGGGCAATTAG
>CAUYON010078404.1:0-23865 GCA_963573935.1 Arctocebus calabarensis
TGGGCGTTGTGGTAGGTGCCTGTAGTTCTAGCAACTTGGGAGGTGGAGGCAGGAGAATTGCTTGAGACCAGGAGTTGGAGGTTGCTGTGAGCTGTAATGCCACAGCCCTCTATCCAGGGTGACAGCTTGAGGCTCTGTCTCCAAAAAAAAAAAAAAGAAAATCTAATTAAAAAAATTCACAACATCACCATTAGAAAAAAAATAAACAAGCCTGGATAAGGAATAAGTAAAACAAAACACATGTAAGATCTTTTTGGAGGAATTTACAACATACCATGAAAAGGCATTAAAGAAGATGTGAAAAAATGAAGAGATTGTGTTTAAGCAGAGAAAGCCTGGTATAAAGATGTTGCTTCTACCCAAGTAAATTTTATGAATTCAATGAAATTCCAGTTAAAATTCAAATAAGGCTTTTTGTAGAACTTGACAAGCTATCATGAAATCTATATTTTAAAAACAGCCAAAAATAGCTAAGACAAATTTTAAGAATATCAGTGTTTATTATAAAGCTGTGGGTATTAATATTATCATTATTATTAATACACTTTAGTTGCTTGGTTAGGCAGTAGGTCAGTGGAATAGAAGAGAGCTGAAAATAATGTCTATACACTTTGGAAACTTTTTATGTTATAGGTAGTACTACAAATCAGTGGGAAAGGATACAGTAAATGTTACTGGGAGAATTGGGATCCATGCAAAATAGAATAAAATTGAATTCCTAACTCACATCTTACATAAAGATCGATTCTAGATGAACTGAAATTTAGTAGTGAAAAAGAAAAAGTTAAAAACTTTAGTAAGAAAATATATGTGACCAGGATTTCTTCAACAAGATGTTTTTTAAAAGCTGTAAGAGATTAATATATTTGTCTATATAAAATTTAAAACCTCTCTACAACAAAAGGCACTGTAGACCAAGTTAAAAGAGTTTATATTAGGGAAAGATATTTGCAATGTATATGTCCAACAAAGGATTTATACCCATGAAGATTTCCCAAAAATCACTAAGAAAAAGATAAATAACCTAATGGAGGAATATAAACAGGCCAGTTAAGTGGCCTGAATGATCAGTAGGCATAGAAGGTTGCTCAACTTCACTTGTAATTGAGGAAATGCAAATTAAAGCAAATACGGGATATTACTTCACACCCATTTTACTGGTAAAAATTTAAAACTCTGAGTCTTACCAGTTTTGCAAGAATGGAGAGTGTTAAACTCTTAACGTTTGTAGGAAGGGGATATAAATTGTGTATCCAAACCTCTCTAGCAAGTAGTTTTTCTTTGTCTGGTGGAAAATTCTATACCTTATGATCCAGCAGTTACATACGAGATTATTTCCTAGAGAAGGTCTCAAATGTGCACAAGGAGACATGCATAATAATGTTCATCCTTGTGTGTAACAGGGAAAAATTGCAAAGAATTTAAATGTGTCAATAGAATGATTAATCGTGATATATTCACTGTGAATCTCATTGCAACATAAATGATTTAGAAAGACCAGTATCAACGTGGATCAAATTTCAGAAACAACATTGGCTAGAAATAATCACAGTGGAATATGTGATTCCATTTATATGATGTTTTAACAGGTATAAACACAATTATTTTTTGTCTGTACATGGCTTACATAGTTAATTAAAACATGCTACAAATGATAAACACCAAATTCAGGATAGTAGTGCCTTTGGGGGAAGAGGGAAAGGATTATATCAGGAAAGTGTATTCCGCTGGTGGGATTACAAATACAACCTCTATGGAAAAAAGAATGGAGAATTCTCAAAGAACTAAAAGTCAACCTTCTAAAAGTAGACCTTCTGTTTGACCCCGCAATCCCATTACTAGGTATCTACCCAAAAGAACAAAAATCATTTTACCACAAGGACATTCGCACCAGCATGTTTATTGCAGCTCAGTTCACAACTGCCAAGATGTGGAAGTAACGCAAGTACCAAATCAACCCATGAATCAATTAACAAACTGTGGTATATGTATACCATGGAGTACTGTTCAGCCATAAGAAAAGATGGAGACGGCTTGGCGCCTGTGGCTCAATGGGCTAAGGCGCCAGCCACGTACACCTTAGCTGGCGGGTTCAAATCCAGCCCGGGCCCACCAAACAACAATGATGGCTGCAACCAAAAAATGGCCAGGGTTGTGGGGGGTGCCTGTAGTCCCAGCTACTTGGGAGGCAGAGGCAAGAAACTCGCTTGACCCCAGGAATTGGAGGTTGTTGTGAGCTGTGATGCCACAGTGCTCTATCCAGGGTGACAGCTTGAGGCTCTGTCCCCCCCAAAAAGAAAAGAAAAGATGGAGACTTTACATCTTTTGTGTTTACCTAAATAGAATTGAAACACATTCTTCTTTTTCTTTTCTTTTTTTTTTTTTTTGAGACAGAGTCTCACCGTGTTGCCCTGGGTAGAGTAGCATGGCTTCACAGCTCACAGCAACCTCAAGCTCTTGGACTTAAGCGATTCTCTTGCCTCAGCCTCCCAAGTAGCTGGGACTACAGGCACCTGCCACAATGCCTGGCTGTTTTGGGGTTGGAATTGTCATTGTTGTTTGGCAGGCCCAGGCTGGATTCAAACCCGCCAGCTCCAGTGTATGTGGCCGGCGCCCTAGCCTCTGAGCTACAGGTGCTAAGCCAAAACACATTCTTCTTAGTAAGTCAAGAATGGGGAGAAAAAGTACTCAACATATTCAATATTATTATGAAACCAATATATGCCCACATGAAAGAAAAAACACAAGTATAGTCAACTGAGGGGAAGGGGAGAGCAGGAAAGGGAAGAGGGCAGATGGGAGGGTGATTGGTGGGGTCTCGCCTAATGTGCACAACGTGAGGGTGTTCAGCACGCCCCCTAGTGGGCGGGATCTCACTTAATGTGCACAACGTTGAGGGTGTTCAGCTTGCCCCCTGGTGGGCGGGATCTCACTTAATGTGCACAACGTGAGGGTGTTCAGCACGCCCCCCGCCCCAAGTGAAGGACTCAAGTACAATTTGAACTTTACTGTGAAAATGAAAACAATGTAACTTAAACATTTGTACCTTCATATTAATCTGAAAAAAAAGAAAGTGTATATAGGGGACTGTGGATGTATCTGCTCTATTTTAAACTTTTTTCCAAATTAAAAATTATAGCATATTTATTGGAATGTCAAAAGAATCTCAAGAACCAAGGAGCTGCCTTCTGTTAGAGCAGAAAGCAAAATCAGTCTTGGCGAGAAGTTCTCATAAAAAGTGACAAAAATTGGCAGGATGTGGTGGCTCATGCCTGTAATCCCAGAGACCAAGGCAGGTAGATTGCCAGAGCTCAGGAGTTCCAGACCAGCCTGAGCAAGAGAGAGACCTCTGTCTCTACTAAAAACAAATAAACAAACAAAAAAACTAGCTCGG
Source organism: Arctocebus calabarensis (assembly GCA_963573935.1). Taxonomy (NCBI): domain Eukaryota; kingdom Metazoa; phylum Chordata; class Mammalia; order Primates; family Lorisidae; genus Arctocebus; species Arctocebus calabarensis. The sequence goes on from CAUYON010078404.1 coordinate 3,395, forward strand.
TGTTGTGCTGAGTGCCTGTAGTCCCCGCTACTCAGGAGGCTGAGGAAGGAGGATCACTAGAGCCCCAGGAGTTTGAGATTGCTGTGAGCTTTGACGCCAGGGTACTCTATCCTAGAGCAACAGAGTGAGGTTCTATCTCAAAAAAAAAAAAAAGTGATAAAATTTGATTCATAAGCTTTCAAAAAAAAAAAACTTTCATAGAAGAGCAATTAGAAATTTTATATTTGTGTCAGGGCACCATGACTCACACCTGTAACCTAAACACTTTGGGTGTTTGAGCCCAAAGTGGAAGGATCCACTTGAGACCAGGTGTTCAAGACCAGCATGGTGAGACGCTATTTCTACAAAAAGATAAAAATTTAGATGGGCTTGGTGGCATATGCCGGTGGTCCCAGCTACCTGGAAGGCTGAGGCAGGAGGATCATTTGAGCCCAAGAGTTTGAGGCTGCAGTGAGCACTCCAGCTTGAGCAACAGAGAAAGACCCTGTCTCAAAAAACCAAACACAAATTATATATTCATATTATATCAAGAACAAAAAGAGGGTGCTGCCTGTGGCTCAGTGAGTAAGGTGCTGGCCCAATATACCAAGGATGGCTGGGTTGAACCTGGCCCTGACCAAACTGCAACAACAACAAAAAATAGTTGAGCACTGTGGTGAGCACCTGTAGTCCCAGCTACTTGGGAGGCTGAGGCAAGAGAATCACCTAAGCCAAGAGCTGGAGGTTGCTGTGAGTTGTGATGCCACAGCCCTCTACTGAGGGCGAGAAAGTGAAACTCTGTCTCTAAAAAAAAAGAACAAAAAGAAATGAGTGTACAGTTTAAGCTTTTAATGCTCAGATGAATTTTTTCATGAATTGGAAGACTTTTGTACAAATTCATTTTCTTAGATATGGCACACCATTCTTATGAAGTATAATATTACATATACAGACAAGGACATAGAACATATGTGTATAGTTTAATATATGTTTATAATTATAAAGCAAATTCTATATGACCACCACCCAGGTCAAGAAATAAAACTTTCAAGAAGCCCTTGTGTAGTATACTATTTCTTCAATGTAATTTGTTTTATAATCGTATAAACAACTATAAATAGGCTTGTTACTTTTCTTAATTTTTAAAAGTTAGTTTTAGAAAAAATATTGCTTTTTTTAAAATTTCCAACATAATTTTTGATTGGGAAATGTTGGTCCAACTCTATGATGCATGAGTAAACTATAGTAAATACTGGTTTGATTTATGGTTTGCAGGAGTCGTGGCTATAGTCAGCAACCTCAGTGTCACATCTTGTAGCTGTGCCCCTGGCTAGTGCTCAGTCCCCTCTGGGGAATGGTGAGCAATCCTCCTCAGCAACATTTATATTTTATTCATGGAAGCAGTATTGCTCTTATCTTGGCCAGAGCTCTAGACAGTTGATAAGTAACTTTAGAACTCCATTTTCCTTGACATTGGCCAATGGGCTGGGTGTGTGGTTTTTAGAATTTTGGACCATACCCTCCTATCTGAGCATTTGCTTTTTTTTTAAAAAAGTGCTGGACATTTTTAAAAAACTCTTGGTGTAGGGCTGGGTGCGTTGACTCATTCCTGTAATCCTAGCACTCTGGGAAGCCGAGGCGGGTGGATCGCCTGAGCTCTCAAGTTCGAAACCAGCCTAAGCTAGAGTGAGACCCTGCCTCTAAAACTTTCTGAGCATTCTGGCGGGCACCTGTAATCACAGCTACTCAGGAGGCTGAGGCAAGAGAATCCCTTGAGCCCAGCAGTCTGAAGTTGCTGTGAGCTATGACATTATGGCATTCTACCAGGGGAGACAAAGTAAGACTCTTTCTCAAAAAAAATAATTAATTAATTAAAATAAAAACTCTTGGAGTAGTTTGTCTCTGATGGTCTGGTGAAGAGTCCTTGGCCTGAGGACCAGGAAACAACACATGAGACCAGAGTTTCTCAACAGTGGTGTATTGACATTTTGGACTGGATAATTATTTGCTATCAGAGGCTGTCCTGTGCATTGTGTTTATCAGCATGCCCAGCCTCTACCGGTCTCTAGATGCCAGTAGCACCCTCTCAGTTGTGACAGCCAAGGTCTGAGATGTTACTCAGGTGTCCCTGGGAAACTTAATCACCCCCAGTTGGGAACCACTGCATTAGAGCCCAGCATTTACATAAGACTGATGTTCCCTTCTGGATACTATGGCTAGTGGGGAGGGTTGTGGTCTTGGTAAAGCCTCTAACTTGGAGCAGAAAGAGTGAAGGATGAAGGTTGGAGAAATGCATCAGGAAGATCCATGGAGCCAGTAAACGGGGGTGGGACTTCAGGGTAACAATAACAGTGGGGAGAAGGGCAGTGGGTGCAGAGCTGTGAGGCTGTGGGGTGTGGTGTGAGCTCCCTGAAATCTCCAGAAAAATGTGCTAGCACCGAGCTCAGTCTCCTCTCTAGTGTTATGGTCCCCAACTCCTGGGCTGTGGACCTGTACCAGCCTGTGGCCTGTTAGGAACTGGGCTGCACAGCAGGAGGTGAGCAGTGGGTAAGCCAGTGAAGCTTCATCTGTATTTACAGCCATTCCCCATCGCTCCCATCACCACTGAGCTCTGCCTCCTGTCAGATTTCCCCCAATGCCGCTCCCAATCCATGGTAAACTTGTCTTCCATGAAACTGGTCCCTGGTGCCAAAAAGGTTGGGAACCTCTGCTGTAGAAGATAGTCTTCCCTCCAACTTCTCCCTGCTTGAGCCAACCTTGAGCCCTGAGGGGGCTTTAGACCCTCCTCTACTTTACCACTTTCCTCTTGACTTTGTAGAGAGAGTGATGTGAATCCAGTAACTGGGTGAAGTTCTCTGGAGCAAGGTTTTGATTGTTGGATCATTTGTTCACTCAGTAGACATTTGTCAAGCATCCTCTTGGGCAAGGACTGTGCCAGGGACTCTGCAGCCCCCTGATTGCCCAGGAATGTGTGGTCTGAGTCGGGCTCAGCCATCACAGGCAGCCCAGGAGGAGGAGGCAGCAGCAGTGGCAGGCTCTGTTGTCAAACTGCCCAGATCTTTGTCCCAGCTCTGCCCCTGGCTGTTGTGTCTCTTTGGGCAAGTAAATAATGCTGCTAAGCCTCTGTGACCCAGTCTGTAAAATGGGATAGTAAGAATTCTTGTCCCATGTGCACAGGAAAGGATTGAGAGTACAGGTTGTAGGACAGGGCCTTGAATTAGTGACCACTTGATATTACTGTTATTTCAAATGGTTTATTATTAGTACTAGTACTACATAAGGCTGTCTCAAACAGTATCAAGAAAATTGAGGGAAGAGGAACCAAAGACATCACAGAAGTGAAAGTTTTGAGATGTGTCTTAACGGAGGCTTTATCAGGAAAAATAAGAAAGTTGTGGGATTGGAGGAAGATGAAACACTTAGTAAGATTCATGCAGAAGAAAGAGCAGCCAGGAAGTCCCCGACTGTGAGCCAGCATGCTTTATGGGGGACAGCTGATGGCTGTGTGATCCTGAGACTGAGGGGTGGGGAGCAAGGCAGATACGGCCTTGGGGTGGGGAGACATGGCCTGAGGGGATATAAGTATTAAACGCCTTGGGCTTGGGCCTGCTTCATTCCTTCTTTCTTTTCTCCAAAATAGATTAAGAAGAATTGGCCATTTTAATCCCATTTTCCCTTCCCCAGGGCAATGAAATGCTGTTACTGAATTTCTAGAAACCAAAAAGCAAATTGGTCTGTGGTAAGACCTTGTGCTGTCAAAGGGGGGCCACAGGCAGGGGGGACACTGGCAACCAGTTCACACTGAAAGAGCCTGGGTGCCCCAGCTCCTTGGGGTTCACAGAAGAGCTGATCAATCAGCCACTGGGTTGAGCTGTGCTTTCTGTCTGTCACTCACACACTGTCTCAGTGCAGGGGCCAGAAGTACAGGGTAGGTGGGTAATAACCAGGACGTCTGTGCCCAAGGAGTAGTAGTGTGTTTGTTTCCCTGGAGTCTATAGTGTTATGCCAGAGGTGCCACCTGGCATCTACCTCACTGCCGAGACATTAGCCACAAGGTCACCAGTATCCCCTGGAGGGTGCGGAATTTGGCTCCGTCGCTCTCCGAAACTCCATGCAGTGAACACGGACTTACTGAGCACGTCCTACTGTGCTGAGCACAGGCAGTGCAGTGGTAAATGAAACAGGTGCCATCCCTGGTGTTGTAGAACATACCACCTCGCAGGACAGAGAGTCACGGAGCAGACTGTTGGAGTAGACAAGGTGGACAAGGCTCAGAGGGGCAAGAGTAGGAGTCGTGGCAACATAGAGCAGAGTGAGCGAGGAACTTAATCTACTGGGGCTGACAAGCTCAGGACAGCTTTGCGCAGGGAAGCTGTGAGAGTGCTTAGGAGCAGTCAGAATGCAGGGAGGACCTGGGGAGCTCTCCTCACCAAGGTGCCTGTGACCAAGCCTGAGGTGAGCCTCCTCTTTGGCACTGTTCTCTCTTTCTCTTAAATTTTCTCTCACTCACTCCTCCATTCCTATTTTTTCCAATTCCTCCCATTGCTCTTTTGCCCCCTTTGCTAGCCCACTTGGTTCTTGTCACAGATCTCATCAGCCTTCCTAGGGGATGGTCTCTAAGGCCATGGGCAGTGGTGACAGGAAGCCAGGCTTATGGGAGGCCTTCGCCCTTACTCGTCATGGGAGTTTAGACAAGCAGGTGACCAGCCATTCCATGCATTGGTGTCCTGGCTGTAAAAGGGGTTCCTTCAACAAGGCGGTCTCGGTGGTGCCTGTGGCTCAACGGAGTAGGGCACCAGCCCCATATACTGGAGGTTGTGGGTTCAAACCCAACCCCGGCCAAAAAAAAAGGCAGTCTACGTGGGATAATGTGTATAAAGCACTTAGCTCAGGGACCAGGTGAGCCAAGAGTTAACAGCTCCTCCCCTTCAGGGTCAGAAACTGCCTCAGTTCAGTCAACTTTTGTTTTTTCCCTGGAAACCCCATAAACGTGGAATGTCAGGTGTTCTCCGGCAGCAGTGCTTATGCTGAACCTGACCCCTGCTTGGTAATTGCATCTGGACTGGGCGTTCTCTGCGTGACCTCTTAACTACCCACTGAGCTGTGGCTTTGGGCTTCCTCAGGGTGGTGTCTTGTAACTGGGTAGGGTCCTTGCAGGAACCCTGGAAATTCTGTGGGGCTGTCACAGGAGATGCCAGCTCCTTTGGGGCCAGCGCATCTCCTGCACCCAGTCAGCTTACAGCTGAGTTGACATGCGGAGGTGACCCCATCTGTCAGGTGAATGTCCAGCTCTGACGTTCTGTCAGTTCACTCATTTACAAATATCCACTGATGGCCTCCTACATGGTAGGCCTGAGAACACCATGTTAAGAAAAATAGATTTGTTCTTTGCCTTCAAGGCACTCAAGAGTCCAGTGGGGAGATGGCTGTCAACCCAAGCATCACACAGGCAATTGTAAGAGAACATCTTGATAACCTGCACATCATGCCGTGAGAGTGAGCTGGGAGATTAGACCTAGTTAGAGAGGTCAGTGAAGGCTGCCACGTAGAGGTCCTGCTGGAGCTGGGATCTGAAGGATGAAAAGGCACTAACCAGACAAAGAAGAGAGAGGGGAGGGTCCAGAAGGAGAAAACAGCACAGGCCAAGGCTTTGGGGGCATGGTGCAAGGTGGGGAGGATGAGGGCAGGCAGGGATAGACCGTGAGGTCCTCAGAGGCAGGGCTGAGCATCAGATCATTTAATGACCCAGGGCTGCCCAGGCATATGGATCAGTGAGAGCTCGTGCCCAGATAAAGCCACGCTCCTTTTATTTTTGCTTCTTCATCTAAGAGCAGTGAGAAGCAGGTTAATGCAGGATGGGGATGTTTTGGTGGGAGGAGGGGGGTGGCCTGTTCAGTTTGAACACCTTATTTCGGCTGCAGGAGGCCCAAGACCAAGTCCCAGGGGACTGAAATTTGAAAGACTGTTGAGGGAAAAGTTTTCCATGAGAAGGAAGCCCAAAGTGTGTGTGGGCTTCATAGAGCTCTGGAGAGGCATTTGCAGGTAGAGAGGAAAGTTGTCTTTAACTTCAGGGGTCTTGGCTGCCCATCTCCATTTCTGGCTTCTGTAATCCCAAACCACATAGTGAAGGAAGGTGGGTGGGGGGCTGCAACAGAAGATAGAGGTGCTTACGATGCCCCTGCTGTGACCAGAAAACTTTGAGGGCACTCACAACAACAAATCACAGCAGCATTTTAGGTAGCTTGGAAAATTGTTCTTGGCATTGAAGACAGATATTTTCCATTAAATAGGGTGAATAAAGGTTACACTTCACTTTGTCTCTCTCTCTCTTCCCTCCAGGCTTGTATTTGGCACCCTTTACCCTGCATATTATTCCTACAAAGCTGTGAAATCGAAGGACATTAAGGAATATGTAAGTAACACTGTTTATTTGAGGGAGTGGTTGATGGGGTAGGGTGGGGCATTGGGTGTGAAGTTCTGGGAGAAGGTGGATGTCCTCCTTGCTGTGGGTACTGGTAGCAGAGCAAATGAGCCCCTTCATCTCTCTTCTGCTCATGAGGCATCTCAGGAGTCTTTTCCCTATCTGGACCTCAAGTGTTGAAGTGAAGAAAGCAAAGAGGTATAGCAAGAGGAGATGGCATCTGGAAATGGGGGAAGGCCTCTGGTCTGCCACATGCCATGAGGGCTTCACCTCTCTCAACCTGTTTCCTTATCTGGAAAGCGCTCTGTAGACCGTAACGCACCATGACTAGGAGATAGTGTGGCCTTGGAGGAAGGAGCATGGGTCCTGGAGCCCAGCAGACCTGGGCCTGATTCCAGTTCTAACATTCTTACCATCTCGCCCTTTAAGCCCTGATGCTGTATAAGCATTTTGAGGGCAGAGGTTCTATCTGTATCTGTTTCCTGCAGTGTGTTGCAGAGGGCGAGCACACAGGATGGGATCCCGGAGGACATACTGGTGGGAGGATTGTATTAATTACTTTTAGGTGACGTGGGTGCCCCAGTCACCAGCTTTGGATGTGCTGTGTGGCAGAAGGACTGTAGGCAGAAACACTGATAGACAGCACTGAGGGACAGGGTCTTGTGTGGCGTTTTAAGGGAAGGGTGCTCCTTCCCATGTAGGACACAAACCCAGGTCAAAGCACAAAGGGTGTGGTTTATGTCATTCAGAGACTGAGGTCGGGTTCTGGCTCTGACCTTGATTGATGCAATGCAAGTAGTTTAAACTTCTCAGAGCTTCCTTGCCCCCATCTGGTGTGTCCCTCCTATGCCCATCTTTTGTAGGGTAATAACAACCCCTCTTTTACTCAGTAGATGTCACTTAGCAAGTTTTGTGCTGGTAAAGAAACATTTTAAATTGGGCTTGGAAAGTAATTATTTTCTTTCTCAGATTTCTCAGGAAGCCTTTAAGATGAAACCAGCCCCCTTCAGATTAACTGCAGTCAGAACTCACCCATTGCTCTCCCAGTGTCCCAGAACTACTTGCCCTTGCTTGTGTCTTGCTACTCCTAAGCAGGGGATCCAGACGGGGAAGAGTTCTGCTTTGGAGATGGGGTCCTGGTATATGTGAGGGAATCTGAGCATGAATGTGGTAAATAGCTACAAAGCTGCAAACACAAAACCTGGTTCTCACTTGGTTGGTATAGGGCAAAGCACGAGGCAGCCTCTTGCAGCCGTCCCTGACTCCTTCCCACCTTGGCACGGAAAGCTGTACCAGGGAAGGAGGCTTTCTTAGGGTCACTGCAGGACAGGTTCGAGCCTTCGTTTTGCAGGGGCAGGAGCTCAATTCTCTGTCTGCTCATCGAGGAGACACGGAATCCTGCTGGATGTTTTGCCCTGACTAAACTCACAAGAGCCTGGTTTATGACTAGAACGGCAATTCATTAATTTAGAGTGAAAGCCAAAACTGCCGGGCAGAGCAGCTGTTTGTGCTGCCTGCTGAGAACACACTTCCCAGCAGGGAAAGCTCGAAAGTTGAGGTTGGAAGGAATGGAATCTGAAGAAAGAATCAGAGTAGCATGAGGAGGCCTCCTCTGTCTGCACACTCTCACACACTCCTGGGTTTCCTCCTGCAGTCCTTTCAGCCAGTAGACCCATTTGTCCGACAGAGAAACCCGGAAGTTTCCTCTGACTCCTGCCTCTCCCGACCACTTCGCACACACACCTGGTTGGTGACAGTGTTCCTTCTTCCTTATCCCCTGAAAAGTCTTCAGGTCCCTCTTCCTTCCCTGCTGCCACTCTTTTAAAGTAGGTTCTCATTATTTTTCCTATGTTGCAATAGCCTTCTGGAGTAGTTTTTTATTGTCACTATAGCAAATCATCATGAACCCAGAGGCTTAAAATGACACAAATGCATTTATCTTACAATTCTGACAGCAGGTCCCACCAGGCCAAAATTGAGCAGGACTTTCAGTGTCCTTGCCTTGTGCCGTTCCTAAAAGCCATTCCTGCATTCCCAGGCTCCTGCCTGTTCATCCTCCTTCAGAGCCAGCAACATCATGCCTCCCTCTAGCCCAGCTGGGAAGCGTTCTCACTTTTAAGGATTTGTGTGATTACATTGGGCTCATCTTCCCATCTGGAGGTCCTTAACTTAATGACTGCAAATTCCCATCTGCCACATGGGGATTAGGACACAACTATCTTTGGGGAGCCACTATTCTTCCTGCCAGACCTCCTAACTGGTTCCTCTGTCTCCGATCCCTCATTTCCCAGTCTCTTGTACCCATAACATCCAGGAGCCTTTTGAAAGTGAAAATCTATTAATTTCACTTCTCCTGGATCTTCTAATGGCTACAAGATGGAGTCTAAATTGCATTACAGAATATTTAACACCCCACTTGTCTTCCCAGTTCCTTCCCTTCCCCGGCTGCTTCTCTGCACATGCTCTAGGTCCCAGTACCTAAAGTGTGTGCTAGCAGTATCAGCTGCACCTGGGAGCTTATTAGAAATGCAGAATCTCAGGCTCTACCCAGACCTCCTAAATAAAAACAACATTTTAAACAAGAGCCCCAATTTGAAAAACAGTGCTCAAGACACTTAGAGCATTCTATTTCTTTCCAAACGTATTGCATTAGTCAACATACAGGGATGAAAACTTAGAAAGGAATTTATGGGAATTTGTAGAATTAACTAGAAAGTGGGAGAAAGATACTCAGGATCTGGGGAGGATTCAAGAAAGCTGGTTGGTGGTAACGGCCAAGCCCAACCCCTAGGAAGGGCTTTTGCAGTCACATCACGGGCACTGCCTGCCTGCCTGTATCTTTGTCTTTGGAACATTCCCTGAAGGTGCAAAGTCCTGGGTAGGGACATCTGACTTTTTTGAAGCCCAGAGTCCTTGCCTCCCACAAGGACCCTCATGCAGGGAGAGTCTTCCCTATTTAGAGGGCTTTGGATGCTGGCAGTCAAGGAAGAAAATAGCCATTATACCTTTGGCTGCCCAACACCTACATCCACATGCATTCCTTTACATGTATTTTGACTTTGAAAACAGCCTTCCAAAGGATATTCTATACAACTCATTCATCAAATACACATTTCTTCAGTTGCTGAGTCAGTTCCAGGCCCAGTATCTCTGAATAAAGTCCTTTCCTTTGGTTCTGAACTTAATGTTCCTTTGTCTCCTGAACTTAATGTTCAGAACCAAAGGAAACTTAATCAGAAAACTCCAAAAAAACAAATTGTCAAATGAACCATCACTGACATAGCCTATACACTATACTAGTGAAGAGAGAGAATAAATTAAAATAAACTAGTTAAAATATTTAAATCTATGCATAACACAGAAAGAAAGAACATATGGATAGAAGCTGTAGTCCATATTCACACAATTGGTCATGAGTTCATAGCTGGTGCTGTGTCCTTATTAAAAGGTAATTTTTCATTATTGCACTAATTACGCAGCTATGATTCAATAAAAAAAAAAAAAGATAATTTTTTAGGCTAGGTATGCTGACTCACACCTGTAATCTCAGTACTTCAAGAAGCTGAAGTGGGAAGATTGTTGAGGCCAGGAATTTGAGACCAGCAATTTGAGACCAGCTGGGGCAACACAGTGAGACCCTGTCTCTAAAAAAGAAAAATAATAATAATAAAGGAAGAAAAATTATCCAGGCGTGGTAGCACGTGCCTGTAGTCCCCGCTACTCAGAAGGCTGAGGCAGGATTGCTTGAGGCCAGGAGTTTGACACTGCAGTAAGCTATGATCATGCATTGCACTCTATTCTAGGCAACAGAGCAAGACGCTGTCTTAAAAAAAGAAAAAAAGATACATTTTTAGGGAGCTGGGAGTGGTGGTTCACGCCTGTAATCCTAGCACTATAGGAGGCTGAGGTGGGTGGATTGCTTGTTCTCAGGAGTTCTCAGGAGTTTGAGAACAGCCTGACCAAGATTGAGACCCTATCTCTAAAAATAGCCAGGCATTGTGGCTATTTTAATAGTCCTCGCTATTTGGGAGATGGAGGCAAAAGGATCACTTTAGCCCAAGAGTTTGAGCTTGCTGTGAGCTTTGACGCCACAGCACTCTACCAAGGGTGACAAAGTGAGACTCTGTCTCAAAAAAAAAAAGGATATATTTTTAAAAGAGTAAAATCATAACTGTGTACAAATATTAAGATGTCAAAGATTTTACTTAACTCGTGAATTAATGAGGGAACCTCATTAGTGTTAAAGTGTTGAAAAATAGTTCAAAGGAGATTCCAAGTAACAGATGTTTGTAGGTATTAAAAATAATTAAATGGGCTCGGCGCCAGTGGCTCAATGGGCTAAGGCGCCAGCCATGTACACCTGAGCTGGCAGGTTCAAATCCAGCCCAGGACCGCCAAACAACAATGACGGCTGCAACCAAAAAATGGTTGTGGCGGGCGCCTGCAGTCCCAGCTACTTGGGAGGTGGAGGCAAGAGTCTTGCTTGAGCCCAGGAATTGGAGGTTGCTGTGATGCCACGGCACTCTATCCAGGGTGACAGCTTGAGGCTCAAAAAAAACCAAAAAAACCCCACTAAAAATAATTAAATGAATTTGCTAATTGATATAAACGGATTTCTTGGCAGGTAAGATGGGCCAATCATTTGTGCTTCCACTAGATAGAATTCATTTGTACCTGTATACCACTGCACTCTACAGCACAGTACAGGCAAAACCATTTACATTGCCGTCACTTTAACTTATAAAGCTGTAAAATAGCTCAAAAACATTGAGAAGGGAGACATCTGCAGAATCAATAATTCAGAAGGGCGTACAGGGCACATAGCATTTCACAGGACACCTATTCCAGAGTCTTTCTCAGGTTTTCCTGATTCTTGACTCTTCTACCACCCAATTCATGCTCCCTTTGCCTTCAGTTAGAGCTTTGGCAGGGTTCCATATCTAGTGGTATGGCTCAAATCTTCATTCCTGAGGAATCTGAGGTCTTGGCAGCCCTGCCTCTGTCCGGCTGTAGTAATGACACATTGACATTAACCTTTCAACCAGACAGTACCAGATCCCCCCTAAGGTCTTTCATTTCTCTCCACTCTCCTTCCCGCCTCATTGTATAAAAACAACCTTGGTTCCCCTTGATAATTAGGATCAGTTAACCCATCAAAGCCCCTAAGTCCCTTTATTATTTACTTCCTCCTGGCATGAGTATTCTGAAATGTCAGGGTGACAGTATAGTCTCTGCTTCTACTTCATTGAGATCATTTTGCATCCCCTGGTGGAAGCATCACTCTCTCAGGCACTAAAATCATGAATAGAGAGATGAGAGGTGTGAGAAACAGTATTTTTAATGGGATAAGAACCAAAAATGCTATGAGTGGGTTACATCAGTATGTCCCAAACTTTAACATGCATACGAATGTACAGGGGAGGTTATAAAAATGCAGATTATGATCCAGTAGGTCTGGAGTGGGGTCTGAGATTCTGCATTTCTAACCATCTCCCAGATGATGCCAGTGGTGCTAATCTATGGAGTTGTAATTAAACATTAAGCTTAATCATAAGAAACACCACTCTCATTTCTTTGGTTCCTGAACCTTTAGATTCTGGCTAAGAGGTAGCAGCATATCTCAGTCATTGGTTCAGAGAAGAAACTACATCCAACCTCATGAAATGATGATTCATTCCCATCTGTTTCTCTGCCTGAACCCTCTAAGGCTGTGAAGCACTGTGTAAGGCCAGCTGCCTCAGGGAAGTGGGGTGCATGATAAGATCTGTGACTCCCCAAAGCAGCAGTCTTTTATTTCACTTGCTGAGAAGCAGTATCACATGGGATGCTTTAAAATGAAAAGGGTACACCCTGAGTCTATAGCTTGCCTTGTAGCTGCCAGAAGTACGGCAATTAAAAAACATGTTCATGTGCAGGGGAAAAAAAAAGAATATTCCAGAAAAGATTTTTTTTTTTTTTTGAGACAGAGCCTCAAGCTGTCACCCTGGGTAGAGTGCTGTGGCATCACAACTCACAGCAACCTCCAATTCCTGGGCTCAAGCGATTCTCCTGCCACCGCCTCCCAAGGAGCTGGGACTACAGGCACCTGCCACAATACCTGGCTATTTTTTGGTTGCAGCCGTCATTGTTGTTTGGCGGGTCTGGGCTGGATTCCAACCCGCCATCTCAGGTGTATGTGGCTGGCGCCTTAGCCGCTTGAGCCACAGGCACCAAAGCCACCAGAAAAGATCTTATGCTGCCTGCTTCATGAGGGAAGGGATCAAGTATAATGAATCTGCTTCTAAAGGCTGGCTGGTGCTAGAGATACGGTGTCATCCTGGAGATGCTTGGTCACTGCTGTCGGTACTGTGGACTCTGAGTGGTGGTTGTGGCCAGGTAAGCCTTGGTGAAAGGGATTCTGTGTTGCTGAGCCAGTGGGCTCCTGTGTCACTTCCATGTGGCTACTTAGTACATGAGCCTATTGAACATGCACTGTCAAGCCTGAAGAAAGAGGCTGGCTGGCACCTACTGGCCTGATCGGTCTTCTCCTCCATTTGGTTACTGAGGGGCTTCTCTGCTGTGGACCTGTTGTAAGCATGAGCATTGGACCTCAAATATCTCCATTTTCTGGGCACATTCACATCATTCCCAGACCACCTCAACACTCATCTCCAGCCTTGCCCCTTCCAAGAACATCATCTGAACCAGCGATTCTCAACCTGTGGGTTGTGACCCACAGGAACTGTATTGAAGGGCCATGGCATTAGGAAAGTCGAGAATCACTGATCTAGACAAAACCTCAGTTGGTGTTTTAAAAGGTACCTGGATTTATTTTATTCAGGGAAAGTAAGATAGAAAGACACGGAAAAGACTGTCATGAAGGAAGAGGTTTTTATGCATGGTCCCTAGAACCAGGAGACTTGGCGTGCCATGTAGGGTCACGTGACGATGCACCTGGCTGAGCAGGAGACAGAGGGGGTGGGGAAACATGGGCAGCAGCTTTTATTGTGGGTTTCTGTAAGAAAGGTAAAGTGAGGCAGGGCAGGGCAAACAGATTTAGGATTGGCTCATCTGAGTAATTTCAGCAGCCACCAGGTTGTCTGGTACTTGCCTTGGGGTGGTTATAACCAGGAATCTGTGAGAGCTCCATAAAACAAGTAGTTTAGAGTGGGCTCTGGATTGGTTCGTTTGGCATGTTAGGGGCCAGGCTTGGCGGCTCACGCCTGTAATCCCAGCACTCTGGGAGGCTGAAGTGGGTGGATTGCTTGAGCTCACAAGTTCAGGACCAGCCTGAGCAAAAGCGAGACCCCATCTATACTAAAAATAGAAAAACTGAGGCAAGAGGACTTGAGTCCTACTTGGAGGATGATATGAGCTGTGACGCCAGGGCCTTCTACCCAGGGCGACAACTTGAGACTCTGTCTCAAAAAAAAAAAAAAAAAGAAAAAGAAAAAGAAAGGCATGTTAGGGTAAGTCTTTTGCCATCTCCAAGAACTGGCTAGCCCTGGGAAGGGCAATCTCTTCCTAGTCAGGAAGGCCTCAGAGGACACAGCATCAAGAATACAGAAAATACGAAAACGTGGTTAATATACCTGGTGACAGCGCACTTGCTTTTACTCAGGGCATCAGGCTAAGTGCCTTGCTCAAAGTCCTGCCTGCAGGGGGCTTCACTTCCCTACTGTTTCGGGGCTACCCTGACTCTATAGCCAACCAACTGCTGTGAACTTGTGCCAGCAGGTGGTGCAGAGTCATCTGTAAACCAGACTCAGATTTTTCTTAGTCATTTGGCATGAGGAATTCCCGGTCAGACTGAAGCAAGGCCCAGGAGCAAAAGGAATGTGAAAGGCTCAAGAGATATCAGTGTGGCTGATTAGGGGAGAGTCCAAAGCCAAGGTGAAACAAATGAAGTGGCCAAGCCTGCTACCTGTGCGTCCCCTGGGGGGGGCTCTTCACAGGTTGCCAGGAACAGCAGGGTAGTAGGATGGAATCTGTCTCTAGTCCTGCTTCCCACTCGCATCTTGATGCTTCCATCTGTGGCCCAGGGTTGCAGCTTCTCTCCTGTCTTCTCACTCCTGGATCCTGCTCCTCACTAGTTCATAGGGCATCCCCAGGCATGGCATGCACTTTCTATTCCAGAGTTGTTCCCAGACATTGCTTATCACATCAGCTGTAACTCCTATTCTCTATCTGATTAGAGGCCCTCTCAGGCTCCTCCTCTCCATGTTGTAGGGAGATTTGGATAGAATCCCTCAAGTCTACAAAGTTCCATTTCAAACCTTAGGAAAAGTAGCTGTCATTTGATTTCCATAAGCATTATGGAAGAAACCATTTCCTGGTAATTTTAAATCAGTATGGTTTTTTTTTAATCTTTTTTTTTTTTTTGAGACAGAGCCTCACTATGTCACCCTTAGTAGAATGCTGTGGAGTCACAGCTCACAGCAATCTCTAACTCTTGGGCCTAAGTGATTCTCTTGCCTCAGCCTCCCAAGTAGCTGGGACTACAGGCACACGCCACAATGCCTGGCTATTTTTTTTGTTGCAGTTATCATTATTGTTTTAGCTGACCTGGGCTGGGTTCAAACCTGCCAGCATCAGTGTATGTGGCCGGTGCCCTACCCACTGAGCTACAAGCCCCACCCTTTACTTTTTTTTTTTTTTCTGAGACAGAGTTTCATGAAGTCACCCCCGGTAGAAGGCTGTGGCATCACAACTCACAGCAACCTCAAACTCTTGGACTTAAGTGATTCTCTTGCCTCAGCCTCCCAAGTAGCTGGGACAGCAGGCACCTGCCAACACCTGGCTATTTTTTTGTTGTTGCAGTTGTCATTGGTTGGCAGGCCTGGGCCAGGATCGAACCCACTAGCCCTGGTGTATGTGGCTGGTGCCTTAGCCACTGAGTTACAAGCACCGAGCCCAGTATGGTTTTTCATCTCTTGAGTCACCAGTATTCCATTGACCTTCTTAGCCTCAATGAATCATTCTTGAATCCTTCTTTTTACCTGAAAGCTTGTTTGCTTGTTTGTTTGTTTATTTATTAAGGACTTTCTCTGTAGCCCAGGCTGAACATAGTAGCCCAATCATAGTGTATCATAGCTATGAACACCTAAACTCAGCAAGCTTCCTGCTTCAGTGTCCTGAGTACCTGGGACTACAGGCATGTGCCACCATGCCAAGCTAGTTGTTAAATTTTTTTGTAACGATGGTTCTGTTGCCCAGGCTGATCTCAAACTCATGGCTTCAAGGAATTTTCCTACCTTGGCCTCCCAAAGTGCTGGGATTACAAGAGAGAGTTCAGTCCCTCCGTGAAAGTGTTTTAAAGTGAAGGAGTGCGTGATGGAAACTTCTTCAGCTTAATGCATCAAGCTCCCTCTGCCATGGCATCACCTCTGTCTGTAGCCGCAACCTCCTTCCTGAGCTTTGGTCTTGCCTTTCCAGGGATCTGTTGGGCATTCTTCTTGGATGTCCTTCTAGACCCTCACACTGTCCTAAACTGCATCGAACTCAACTTCGACCTAAATTGGCTCTTTTTTTCACTTTCTTATCTTTGTGAGAAGCCCCATAATTATTAGTTACTCATCCTTATTTCATGCAAGGCACCTTTCTCCCATGTACATGTAGCTGTCCACTCAGTAGGCACTCACCATGAGCATCTGTTGCCTCACAAGATGTCTTTTCTTCTAAAAAAAAAAAAAAAACATTTAAACAGTATTTCCCAACCTTTTTGAAACCATCCTTTCTCTCCCATTCACAATGCCAACATTCTAATCCAACATTCAAAACATACTCATTTAGTATTTATTATACACTAGGAGTTGTTTGGGTACTAGAGATATATTGATGTACACCTTCCACCCTTGGGGAGCTTAAAATATAACAGGAAGGGCGGTGCCTGTGGCTCAGTGAGTAGGGTGCTGGCCCCATATACTGAGGGTTGTGGGTTCAAATCCAGCCCCAGCCAAACTGCAACAAAAAATAGCCAGGCGTTGTGACAGGTGCCTGTAGTTCCAGCTACTCTGGAGGCTGAGGCAAGAGAATCGCCTAAGCCCAAGAGCTGGAGCTTGCTGTGAGCTGTGACGTCATGTCACTCTACCCAGGATAACAAAGTGAGATTCTGTCTCTTCAAAAAAAAAAAAAAAAATTAAAAAAAAAATAATAGGAAAGCAGAGGAATAAACACATACTTTCTTTTTTTATATTTCGTAATATTACAGGGATATAAATGTTTATGTTACATGGATTACTTTTGCACTACTTGAGACAAAGTTATAAGTGTGCCCATCACCCAGACAGTATGCATGATCCCGGCTAATCATGATTTCACCCATCCTCTCCTCCCCCATCCCACCTGTCCAGTTTTCATTGAGTTTACTTTTACCTGTGCACTTGAGTGCTGATAAGGTAGGTCCAATTTAATAGTGAATGCATGTGGTGGTTGTTTTTCTATTCTTGGGCTACTTCACTAAGGAAAAAGTTCTCCAGTTCCATCCACATTGGTACAAAAGGAATTAATTCATTTTTTAAATGGCTGAGTAGCACTCCCTTGTATACATACATACACCAAATTTTATTGATCTACTCATGAATTGATGGGCACTTGGGTTGGTTCCGCATCTTTGCAATTGTGAATTGTGCTGCAATGTACATTCAAGTGCATGTGTCTTTTTTGATAAAATGACTTTTTTTCCTTTGGGTAAATACCTAGTAGTGAGATTGGTGGATCAAAAGGTAGGTCTACTTTTAGTTCTTTAAGGACTCTCTATGCTATTTTCTGTAGAGGTTGTACTGGTTTTCTGTCCCACCAACAGTGTGTAAGTGTTTCTTTTCTCCACATCCATGCCACCATCTATTGTTGGGGTTAGGGATATCTCAGTATGGTTTTAATTTTGCATTTCTCTGATAATTAGTAACAATGAAAATTTTTTCATATGTTTATTGGCCATTAGTCTATCTTCTTTTGAAAAGCTTTTGTTTATGTCTTTTTAATGGGATTGTTTGATTTTTTTTCGTGCTGCTTTGTATAGTTCTTTGGAGATTCTTATTTGTGTACTAACACTTTATTGTATATATAGCATGCAAATATTTTCTCCAATTCTGTAGGTTTTTTATTTGCTCTGTTGATTATTTCCTTCACTGTGCAGAAGCATTTTAATTAAATCAAGTTTAATTTATTTATTTTCATTATAGTTGTGATTGCCATTGGGTCTTCTTTATAAATTATTTGTCTAGGCTGATATCTAGAGGAGTTTTTGCCACATTTTCTTCTAGAATTTTAGTGATTTCATGTCTTAGGTTTAAATCTGTTATCCATCTTGAATTAATTTTAGTGATTCATGAGAGGTATGGATCCTGTTTCAATTTTCTACATGTGGTTATCCAACTTTCCCTGCACCATTTATTGACTAGAGATTATTTTCCCCAGTAAATATTGTTGCCTGCTTTGTCAAACATCAGATAGCAGGGTGGGGATGATTTTAAACGTGTGTCTTTTTAAACACACATTGGTCTTTTGACTCTATTTTGTGACAGTACCAAGACGTTTTGGTTACTGTCGCCTTGTAGTATAACTTAAATTCTGGTAAAGTGATGCCTCTAGATTTGTTCTTTTGCTTACGGTTGCTTTAGCTATTTGGATGTTTTTAGGTTCCAAACAAAACAGAATTATTTTTTCTAGATCTGTGAAAAATGATTTGGTATTTTGGTAGGGATTGCAGTTGAATCTGTAAATTACTTTGGGCAGCACGAACATTTTAACAATGTTGATTCTGCCACTCCATGACCATGATATGTTTTTCCATTTGTTTATATCATCTGAAATTTCCTTCCTCAGTGTTTCTTAGATCTCTTTCTAGAGATTGTTTACCCTCTTGGTTAAATACATTCCTAGGTATTTTATTTTCCTTGTAGCTATTGGGAAAGGTATTTGGTCTCTGATTTGATTTTCAGCTTGACTGTTATTTGTATATAGGAATGCTATTGATTTGTGTACATTAATTCTGTAACCTGAGATTTTGCTGAATTGATTTATCAATTCCAGGAGTCTCTTGAGTCTTTGGGGTTTTCTAGGTATAAGATTCTATCATCAGCAAAGAGTGATTGTTTCCACATTTGGATACCCTTAATTTCCTTCTCTTGCCTGATTGCTCTGGCTAAGACTTCCAGACCTATGTTAAAAAGAAGTTGTGATGGTGGGCATCCTTGTCTTGTTCCAGTTCTAAGTGGAAATGCTTTCACCTTATCCCCATTCGATATGGCATTGGCTGTGCCTTTGTCATGTATGGCTTTCATAATTTTGAGTTAACTTCCATCTATACCTATTTTGTTAAGAGTTTTTATTATAAAAGTGTGTTGAGTTTTTTGAATGCTCTTCCTGCATTTGTTAAGATGATCAGGTGCCAGGTTTGGACTTTAAAGGGCTGGGCTTTGATGCCAGGTTCAGACTTTCAAGGGCAGAGCCACTGGTGCCTGGTTTGGACTTTCAACAGCTAGACACTGACACCAGGTTTCAAGGGCGGGTGAACTGATGCCCCGTTCGGACTTACAAGAGTGTAGGTGCTGGAATCACTTAGAAATGGTGCCAAAGCAGGACCCAAAGCCTAAATTCCAGGAGGATGAGCAAGTACTGTGCTTTCATGGTCCTTTTCTTTATGAAGCAAAGAGTGTAAAGGTTGCCATAAAGGACAAACAAGTAAAATACTTTATACTTTACAGTGGTTGGAATAAAAATTGGGATGAAGGAGATCCAGGGAACAGAGTACTCAAATATGTGGACACCAATCTGCAGAAACAATGAGAACTTCAAAAAGCCAATCAGGAGCAGTACGCAGAGGGGAATATGAGAGGGGCTACCCCAGGAAAGAAGACATCTGGTCTGCAACAGAAAAATGTTGAAGTGAAAACAAAGAAGCACAAGCAGAAAACACCTGGAAATGGAGATAGTGGCAGTACCAGTGAGACACCTCAGCCTCCTGGGAAGAAAAGGGCCCGGGTAGATCCTACTATTGAAAATGAAGAAACATTCATGAACAGAGTTGAAGTTAAAGTAAAGATTCCTGAAGAGCTAAAACCTTGGCTTGTTGATGACTGGGACTTAATTACCAGACAAAAACAGCTCTTTTATCTTCCTGCTAAGAAGAATGTGGATTCCATTCTGGAGGATTATGCAAATTACAAGAAATCTCGTGGAAACACAGATAATAAGGAGTAAGCTGTTAATGAAGTTGTGGCAGGGATAAAAGAATACTTCAATTTGTAATATTGGGCACTCCCCTCCTGTACAAATTTGAGAGACCACCGTATGCTGAAATTCTTACAGATCACCCTGACGCACCCATGTCCCAAGTATATGGAGCACCACATCTACTGAGATTATTTGTATGAGTTGAAGCAATATTGGCCTATACACCTTTGAATGAGAAGACCCTTGCTTTATGACTGAACTATCTTCATGATTTCCTAAAGTATCTGACAAAGAATTCTGCAACTTTGTTTAGTGCCAGTGATTACAAAGTGGTTCCTTCTGAGTACCATCAGAAAGCTTTGTGAGAGATGGTCTCACTCATATATGTTTGGATCTCTGTAAACACATTTTTGTTCTTAGTTTTTCTCTTGTACAAACAATGTACTTTGAAGATGTTAGTGTATAACAGAATTGATGTTTGTTTTCTGTTTGATTTTAAACAGAGAAAATAAAAGGGGTTATAGCTCCTTTTGTCTTTTCTTTTTTTCATTTCAGAGTTGCTACCAGTGTATTCAGTGATGGACAACAGAAAGACATGCTGTAGAATGTTTTATTGCCTAGTTGACAGAGCTGCTATTGAATGCTAGTGGTTCTATTCTTTTAAAACTATGCACTTTTATAATATGCGTTAATGCTATATGATAAAATGCTCTGATTCCTAGTGCCAAAGGCTCAATTCAGTGTATATAACTGAACACACTCATCCATTTGTGCTCTTTTTTTTTTTTCATGGTGCTGAAAGTAAAGAGCTCACCCTTTGCAAGTCATCCATGTTGTTCCTTAGGCATTTTATCTTTGCTCAAATTGTTGAAGAATGGTGGCTTGTTTCATGGTTTTTGTATTTGTGTCTAATGCA
>CAUYON010078405.1:0-28524 GCA_963573935.1 Arctocebus calabarensis
TTAGAGAAGTTTCTCTTCAAGTCCTTTTCCCACCCTGAGATGGGATCACTTACCCTTTTGTTGCCAATACGCTTAAGTTCTCTGTGTATTTTGGTTATTAAACCTTTGTCTGAGGCATAACCTGCAAATATTTTCTCCCGAATATACAATTTTAATGCAATTCCTATGTATAGAAATACTTTTAAGTAAGAATTCAGCAGAAAGCAGCATAAATTTTTAAGGAGTTGGCATAAAACAGTGTTGAGGAGGACATGGAGCTCTAATTTAATATAAAGAAATAAAGGCTAAGGAATGAGGAATGTGTTAATTGATATTGGCAAATATAGGAGAAATCTTTATAAGGAACAAACTGTTTTACATATTCAAAGAAACCCAAATTATATTAAATTAAGAAAATGGGGTTTGTTTCGGAAGCACATTTTTAAGAGATTTTGAAGAGATTGTGCAATCTTCAGTAGGTAAACTTTAAAGCTAAAATTAGCATGTGTTTTCAGATGGATTAAAATGCTCTTGATGTTTTTTATCATTTCTTGGATTCTGTGTATTACATGCACACCACTTAAGTGTGTAAACATGTAAACTTCCTTTTCAAATAAAGAATTAAGCAATTTTTTAGTTCCTTTTTCAGAAGACAAATACAATCTCTTCTGAATTTTGTCAACATAAACCAGTTATTTGGAAGAGTGGAATTAAACTAGATAGGAAAGGTTGCTGACCATAGAATTAAAAGTAAATTTTGATGCCCAAATTAGGTCTGGATTTTATGCTTCAAATGCACTCGAGTACTTGAAGTTGAAACAATACTTATCTATAAGAAGATGTAAAAATCATTAAAAAGGCTTATGCTGAGTTTAAGAAAACAAAGTCAACAAACACAAATAGAATGAAAAGAAAGGAGGAAATGAAGAAAGAAAAAAAGAAGAAGAAAGACGAGAAGAAATAACCAATTTGGTTATTGTAAGAATCTTTACCCAGATTCTTCCAGAATCATCCCATTGACTAAAATCTTAATTCAAAATAAATAAAAAAACTTAATTCTTTTTTTTAGTTCATGTGTTTTACTGTTGAGTGCAGAGAAAGCTCTCATCTTGCTACTCATTCTTTTTCACATCACTATTGTGAATCCTCTAATGCAGTACATAGAGGCTTCATTTTTTAAATTTACTTTAACAAATAAACATTGTTTATTTGACAACCCTTTGTATATATAAAGATGGTCACCAAGATTTTCTCGTAATCTTCCCTTTCTTCAGACCATTCAGAATTTTTCTGCTCTTCAATATATTAAGAAGAATTAAGTTTTTCTAGAAGTTTCCTCTTGCTCCCCAACATTGGTATACTAGAGATAACATCATAATAGGCCAAAATCCTTAGCTAGATGTGGATAGATTGTTGACTTGCCTATAAATGTAACTTCAAAACCAGTTACTTAACAGTTCATCACAAAGACACAGACTGCCTCATAAAAATAACAGTTGAGTGAGCACACAATAAAATCTGAGCTGCAAAGGCCATTAAACACTAAAGTTATATTGTAGAACAGAACTTGCTTAGGTAAGAACTTCCTGCCCAGTGCCATGCCATGATGATTAATGTGTGCATATGTGAACTACATGAAAAAGATAATGAATTTATTGTGTTCTTAAATGATGCCACTTTAAAACAGTTTGACTTCCTCTTCCCCCTTGGGAATCAGCTGACCACACTCTGTTAGTTTAAACAAATGAACATCTAATGTTGGCCATTTTGCAGACCAAGTTGGGGAAAATGGAATCATTTATCAAGAAAAACAACAAAAAATAAAGAAGTAGCCTTCTATTCTGGGAAAAAGGTGAATACTAGAAATTAGCAAGAAACTGCTTTATAGAGTGGGAATATTCAAATACACAAAATAAATCCCACTTGGTGATGTTAGAACTCTCTATCAAAACCACCTCAGAATGTTCTTCTGTTTCCTTTATGATGAACCAGCCAATTCTCACTGGTGTGTGGAATGTTTTTAGAGAAACTAAAGACAGATGGATTCTAAAGGATCTATACCAGTTTCCCCACTGGAGGGAAATATGTTAATATGTGCTTATTGTTTGACATAATAATCATGTCAATTAATATATAATACAAGAGGAGAACAATGTATTAAAAGATGTTAAGTACAATTATATTTACACTAAGAAAATTTTGGAAGCACCTTCATACGCAACTCAGAGAAAATCAGAAAATGTTCTTATAGTTTTACAATACAATTCTCAAGAATTTATATCCTTTGTATTAACCTGAATGGATGTGGAACACATTTTTCTTAGTAAAGCACCACAAGAATGGAGAAGCATGAATCCTATGTACTCAATTTTGATATGAGGACAATTAATGACCTACAACGTGGTGGAGGGTGGGGGAAGGGGAAAGCAGAGAGAGAAGGAGGGGGGGTGGGAGAAGGGAACAGCCTGGTTTCTTGTACCCTCAATGAATACCCAAGATTAAAAATAATAATAATAATAACCCTACATTTACAGTCTGTTATGCTATGAAAAATACCCTAACCTATTATAAGAAATTGTTAAAATATACTCTTCCTCTTTTCTTCCTTAGCCTATGTCTCAAATGAGTAATATAACACACTACATCATGATTATTGTAGATAAATATTTTATACCCATGTGATATTTGAAATTTTTTGTTGGCAGCAATAGTATCTTAGTCAGGGATGGAATGAATCCTTAGTTGATCTAAAAAGGACAAGAAGGTTATACAAAGAGTGATCATGTTTGGTAGAAAGATTTGGCTAACATTTTTATAGCCATGTTTCTGAAATAGAGTGTGCAAAAAAGAGGGATGGATAAGAACTGAAAACAATGGGTTTTCTGCTGGGCATGCAGAAAATTGAAAACAGACAAAGCTACTTAGATTTGTAATCCCAGGTAGATGTCCTTGAGCAACACTTTTAGATTTAGCATTTCCTCTAGGTTTTCCCAGAATCAATTTGTCAAACTTCAGGTCTGCTGCCCACCCCAGATCTGTGTTATCTATCTGGCCCATGATGTTGGCTCCACAAAATCTGCAGACCCCAGTGGCTGCTTTTCCCATTCCAGAGTTTCAAGATTGCCTCAGGAACCGATGCCCAGACTATTCCTACATTTTTAGCTTTTTTGGGTGACTTGAAAGAAAGTCCAGAATTCTGTCATTTTACTTTTATTTCCTCAAAACAGTACTTATTCCTCTGTGCTCCAAAGGAAGAAAATGGTTGTTCCCACTCAAGTTACTGAGGAAACTCCCACCACACTGCACTTTCATATTAGATAATCATTTAATCACAGACTAAATCTAAGACACTGAGATTAGAGGGTTCAAGAACTCTGGGAGACTTTAAAAGCCTTTCCAAATTAAGCATTTATTGTTACTTCATAGCTCCCTTGCTATTTAATTTTCTTGAATCTCATTTTAGGAGAAATTTGTTCCTTTAGCCTTACTCACTTCATCTCAATCAATACACTATTCTCCCTGGAGGTCCCAAATTATTCTTTTCAAATGTCTTTTTTATCTACCCTTGGAAAAAACATAAGCAAATGGAGTTTGACTTCCAGCTGTCAAGTCAAGTGTTGAGGCAAATCCTGTGAGCATGAATCACTTGATCTTGCCTTGTTCAATCTGGGTAATGTGGCATAATCTCAAGAATTCTCTACCACCAAGAGAGAGAAATGAGTAAAAGATGAATGGTATCATTTCAAGAAGTTGCGGAATTGATTTTTTTATCGATTATACATTTTTCATTAACATGTAAACTAGTAGCTAAATAATGAATCCTTGTTTATGATTCTTGGACTGCTTTGATGAGTCAGGGTAAAGAATTAGAAGTGGAAGCCAGGCCCAGTGGCTCATGCCTGTAATACTAGGACGTTAGGAGTCCAGGAATCCAAAGCAGGAGGATTGCTCAACCTCAGGAGTTGGAGACATGCTTCAGCAATGTGAGATCAACCTCATCTCTACTAAAAATAGAAACACTAGCCAGGCACTGTGGCAGATGCCTGTAGTCCCTAGCGGCTTGGGAGGCTGAGACAAGAGGACCTCTTGATTCCAAGAGTTGGAGATTGCTGTGGGTAATGATGCCAGGACACTGTGTGAAATGCCAGGACATTGTGAGCAATATCCCAAGGTGGCAAAGTGAGACATTTTCTCAAAAAAAAAAAAAAAAGGAAGAAAGAAAGAAAGAAAAGAAAAGAAAAAAAGATTTGGAAAAGGAATATTTTAAGTGAATCATTCTGTTGCTGCAGTTAAGCATTTAACACAAGCCTCTATAATTTCAGCTCTAAGAATATAAATCCTGAAAAATGTAACAATGTTTCTCTGTTTTAGGAGCCGAAAATTCTTTGTTCAGTTAGGTCAATATTCAAAGTGTGAACAATTGTTGACTAAAATATAAAAAGGGCTGTTTTCAAGGAATATTATGAAATATTAGTCACTGCAAATATTGGGGGTAGTCATTGTCACTATGCTACAAAAATTGAATTTAATTAAGAATTTAATTTATTGTTGATGAATGGAGATAATAAAATTTATTAAATGAGGCAAAATATTAGTTTCTGTGTTGTTTATATGTTGGTTGATGTGCTGCCTCTGTTCAGAACAAAATTGTATTTTCTTTGCGCCTAATTTCAAGACACTGTAGTGAGTTTCACATACACACATATATACATGTGTTTTATTGTTGAATCTTATACATTCTGTGTTTTAGCCTTGAAGGTCCAATTCTTCTATTCTCTGTGTATCTTCCAAAGAGTCTTATGCCATAAAAGGTACAAAAGAAACAAACAAACTCCCTGCAAGTTCTCCTGATGATTGTTGTGTAATGGCAGCAAGGATGTGGGAAGTTTTTTAAACTAAAATGCCTGAGCAAGTACAGAGATATTACCCAGATATGTTCTATGTGCTTTTTATGGTTCATTCAATTTTCTTCAAACAAAGGGCAGCAATTCTTTATTTTCCATTCTCCACTGTCCCAAATCCTCAGACTTTATCAAAGCATGCCTTGAGCTCTACCTCCCACATTGTGCTTCCCACTGGTGTCAGTCTTCCAGCTAATTCCATTTCCCCTTTGTAAATGCTAGATGTGCTGACCTATTTAAAAATATAACTCAGGTGCCTGGCGAACCATGATGCCTGCCAGCTTTTCAGATAAGAGAATCCACTTATTAATCTGCTCTGTCTCCATCTGCCTGCTCAATTGGGACTGACTGCTTTCTGTCCAGACTGATACCAGAGAAATCTGATTGAGGACAAGAATCTCTTTGTACATTTTCCCCTCGATACAGCACAACAGGTCTGTTGCAACCAGGGCTTTAAGCTGATGTGACATGATGTCAGATGCCCTGCCATTGTACGTCAGAAATTAAAAAGAAAATATTCTTTCAAACTGGAATTCCTTATGTGATTTTTATTTCCTTGGGCTTTGAGCAGATTGAGTATTGAATTGCTTGACTGGAGTCCATGGATAATTTAATACCTGCAACATTCGTCCCCAGGTGAATTTCAGCCACATTTGACTTGTTCAGCATGGTGTCTCAGTTCTAACCATTTCATGGAAATCTTGTAAATATTGATTGATGAAATCCCAAAGAAATGCTTTTTTCTAACTCTGATTCTGAAATGCTTCAGAAGGAACAACCTGGTTTCTATATCCAAACTCTCTACTCCACATCTAACTGTACAAGAAGTAAATAAAAATTTTGGAACATCATTTATTTTTCTGAAGTTGAACAATCAATTCTTACCATTTAAAAAAAAATAAAGTGGTGTGATTTGTTCTTCTAAATTAGGCCTGAGTTTAAAAAATGAATAATAAACTCAAACCATGTAAGTGTAATCAAAATATTATTGATTCTTTATTTTTAGGGATGCTTTTTTAATCCTTTAATTTGAAGTATTGACTACCTAAAGTTGAATATTCAGAAGAAAGTAAACATTGTATATGTATACATGGCTTTTGTACACTACAGGATAAGCTTTCCATTTGAAAATATTTAGATGTTAGTGGGAAGTTGTACTTTTATTGAAAAGGCAGAACTAGCCTTGGTTCATTTCTATATTCAAAACTAAATGACACATACAATTTCTAGAATGTATTTATTAAGATAAAGACAAAAAACACAACAATAGTTAATATTTTATGGCAAATTATATTAAGTACAAAGAAATAAAATCTTGTCAGTTTCTTAACATTCAGCTTTTACTTTCTAGTAAAGGCTGATCATTTCTTAACTTATGTAATGTCCAGAACTTAAAAATTCACATACAAATGGAACATGTGGCTGCTCCTTATTCTTGATAGTAAATTAAGCTATATGAAATGTAAATATTATTGGAGAAAATAGAATCTCATCCATTCAATGTAAATAATTCTGGAAAAATTAATAAAGTGGCCTCTCTTTAATAGTCATTCGGTATGAGAGTATATACTTTGTATGTAAGTGGCGGGGGGTATGTTAACACAGATATTTGAAGCACTGGAGTGAAAAAGAGCTTAAACAGATGAAGTAAGAACAGCAACAACAAAATGATGAATTTCAGAATTTTCTTTTTAAATATCAAGATTTTTTTCAATAAATAATAATTATATTGTATAATTTTCCTCAAAAGTTAAAAAGGAAAATTTTTTACCCAAATATTTAACACTAAAATATAAGAAGAAAAACACATTTATACAGAGATTAAAGAGAGAAAATGATTCTGTTTTAATCTTGCTATATTGATTTAATGTTTACTTAGAACTTGATTACTTCTTACCTCCATTTCCATTTTCTCCAAATTTAAAGTAAAAAAGATAGCTCCTTCAAGTGCATGTTGTTTATACTAGACAGGAGATTACATTTTTTAAATCTTTTCTGGATGTATGTAGCTATTTGTTTATCTTCTTCTGGTGCTGCAGGGAGATGAGACCCCATGGAGATAAAGTAACACCTGAACACCCATGTTTAAAAGACAAAGGGCTTTATTTCCACCTCATTCCCCAAGAGATTCTGTCTTTTCCCTTTTATCTCCAGCCAAAGGTTCTTGGTCCACAAATAATTGTTCTCATCGGTCAGTTGAAATGGAGCTGGAGAAGGCAGCTTGGACTTTACAGAAGCAGAAGCAAGCATTAGTTTCAAGATCCTGGAAAGTTAAGTTTTTACAAATTCCTAAGAGCTGAGTCACCGCAGGGAAGATTTTGTTCTTTTAGACCTTACTTTTCCCATATACCATTTCTCACTGGGATCTGAGTTAAAGGATAAACACTTGTATCCCATGATTGCGTTAATGTGCACAGCTATGATTCAATAAAAATAAAATAATATTTAAAATATTATTTATAATATTATTATATTATTAATTTATAATAATATTATTTTAACTTATAATAATAATAAATAACCTAAGCCCTGTGATGGGAAAAAAT
Organism: Arctocebus calabarensis; assembly: GCA_963573935.1. Lineage (NCBI taxonomy): Eukaryota > Metazoa > Chordata > Mammalia > Primates > Lorisidae > Arctocebus > Arctocebus calabarensis. The sequence continues at coordinate 7,427 of CAUYON010078405.1, forward strand.
GAGAAATATAAGTATAGGTGGAAAAGATCAAATCATTGCAACCACAGAATTTTTTGAGAAAGATGGGCATCTTTATTCCAGATGGGCCTCTTTAGGGTGGGAGCTAAATTTATAAAACAATAAGAATGGGAGACAGGCAAGGAAGGTCACTCAGGGCTTAAAATTACCAGACCAGTTGGGTCATGTGTCCCCCAGCCTGACAGCCTCCATTTGATTCTCACTACATGTGCTTTCAGTAGCAATCAAAGATTGGCATAAAGTACTCAAAGTTGCAGGTTTCTTTTTGAAGGCAGGGAAACATCAAATAAAATATAAATTTATAAATAGATCCAAAAAGAAAATTGTTTCAGATTCCTAAGGGATAAAAATACTAAAAGCAAACAAATGCTATTTCTTGAAGAAAAGACAGAGAAAAGTGAAAAAATAAAGGTTTCTCATTGTTAATTTGCCATTTAGGTCAAGGAAAATGTTTGCAGGCAGACTTGCTTACATCTTAAACTGAATATTCCCCCCCTTCACATGATATAATTCCAATAGCATTTTTTCTTTCAAATCATGTTTCCTTCTTATCAAGAACCTTTGAAGCCAATCAAAGTGGGAAACCAGAGAGTTGATAAGGAAGTCATTATAACAATTCAAATGGAAGATATAAAACAATTCATTTTGAAGAGTAGGGTATATTTTCTATTAGCATTGGTGATATGATTCATAGTTTTTCTTCTTTTTCTCTATCCCTATCCCTCAAGTGCTCTGTGGTAGAAAACTCTGACCTTGCTGAGAGAAATAATAACACAACATATCTGCACTATCCATGTGATTAATCCCGCCCTCTGTAAAAAGCACATCGCCTGGCAAGATACAAGTAAAATGCATGAGCACACTAAGGCATTTTTTGCCTTGTTCACCTTCTTTCTAAATAATTCATCAGTTTAATGAAAATGACATTCAAATATCATAATTACAGCCAACTCTTTAAAAAATATCAATTCTGGGGCCAAAAATGGAACAACCAGCCCCCTCTCCTTTTCTCACTATTAGCTGTTAATGCCAAAATATGATCTTTATTCATTTCACTGACATAATATAAAACCAATGTAGATTTCCCATTTTTCATAAAATTTTCATCTGCACAATTAGTTTCACTGATAGCAGACTGCAAATGTTGTTAAGCTACATTCTGGAAGACGCTGCAGAAAACCTCAGCATGTTAAGAAGCCATAAAATTTAATTCAGTTCATTTACTGCTACAGTCCAGTAACCCTATAGTGAGAGTGTGCTATTTTTATTGTGTATTTATTTAAAGGTTGAATATTCTGGTCCCTGGACTAGACATCTAATAGAGTTAATCTGGATTCCTAATACACTGATTTGTATTCTACTATGGGGTTTATTATTTTCTTGAAAGTGTTTTTGTATTTTGGTTGTTGTGGAAGAGATGATAGCAGAATATGCAAACAAAAGCTGAGCTTTGGGTAAATGGCTCATTTGTGCTCAGAATTAAACTACCACAGTAAAAATTCTCACATAATATTGAGGAGAAAGACTCCTATTTCCCTCCTCTTCTACCATCTCAGTCCCTTCAAAAGCAAATCTCAGCAAATAGTACAATCTAAGAGATTTTGTATCAGACAGTCTGGCACTGGGCCGGGGATGCTTGACTGCTCATACAATCTTGCAGAAGTTAGCCACATTTTTCATTTATTGCTTTATCAGTATGTCTTAGCTATTTGGCATAAATAGGTAATCTTTTTAGATAAGCATGAGACAGAATCCTTTTAGATTAGCATGTGTCTACTAATAACCATAGACATTTAAAGCTAGCTTACCAATGTTAATTATTATATCATATGAAAGTTGCAGAATGAGGATACAGTCTAGAGAAGGCATACAATGCACTTCTTTTGCCAATATCAAATATATCTAAATATCCTGAGAGGGCTTCACAACCAGGCTCCTTGGACTGATACAGTGATAACAGTTACACCAATAGTGACTCTACCTATGAATAAAAGCAATTTGTCAAATGAAGCTAAAAAAAAGCATACAGAAGGATAGTAGATCAGACATTTGTGCCATTTTTCTGGTACCAGATTTTTCTCTGTTATGACTAGGATAGCTATATTAGGCTTAGCAAACTCCTGGGAAATTCATTGTTGTATAAATTTACTTGGGCCTCAGGAGTGAATAGTTCCTCCACTCGGTCCCAATTAAAGACCACATGAAACTCCAGGTGTGGCAAATAGAAAACTAGCAACAAAACCTACAATAGCAAACAGGCCAGACAAATGATCTACACCATCCATAATACATTCCTCCTGTGCCTGTGACTTGTTAGAAACCTAGAAGACAGGCTAGTCTTGACTTGGTCCTCCTCATCTATAATATAGGCTGATAAGAGAAGCTGTGCCAGTTGCAGTGTTTTCTCTTGAAAGTTCAAAACATGGGGTTGATAAAAGCAAAGTGTGCATTTTTAAAGGCACATGAGAGAGAGATTTAAATCACCAGAGAGAGTCTGTATTTATTCATTCCAAAGAGGCACAAAGGCTCTGTCTAGGCAGCATTAAAAAGTAAAGGTTCAAAAGGAATATGTGAAAGGCCCCAGGAGACTGGAAACATAAGAATGCATTAAGATGAGATGGAGAATGTGTCCCAAAATAGCCAAATAATGACTATCCGTAGTTACTATCTTGTTAGCATCGATTGTGGAATATTTGAGGGCCTGGGAGAATCAATGTATATGGTAAACAATCACCTCCTAAACTGAAATGTCAAAGATATGGTACAGAATAATGAATATAAAATCTAGACAATACTAATGACCAAACAAGATAAACAAATTAAAACAGATAAGCACGAAGGGTGAGTGACTAACGATTAAGTTAGGCATAATGTCAGTGAAAATCTGTCTATTTGAACAGCCTTTGCTCGGTGGTGTCAGCATCGGCTGACAGCTGAGCCTGGCTTGCCTCCCTTTAGCTTCTAGAATATAAAATCTGGCCTGTGGAAGCTGAGATGCAGGAGCCAGGTACTCAGTGGCAGGTAAAACCATTTCCAGATTTTACACTTTCACGACCATCCATTTATCATTCCCAGAGATGAAAGGTTGTGGCTTCCGCTCATTGTGCACCTGGCACAGGGGTTTTGCATTCACAGACTTTCCACCCTAAAATGATTTTCAAATAGTTTTTTCTTCATTTTTTTAAAATTTCTTTTAAAGGGTGCCAAAAGTCCTTCATGATATCTCTTTCAATTCTCCTTTATTTCTTACACTTCCCTGCTTTTCTATTTTGAATTGATTTGTGAAACTTTTTTTGCAGCTAAATTAGTCAGCAGAGATGGGATGTTAATGGTCTCATTGGACGTCGGTCAACATTGTTATGAAATAAAAGGAGCCAGTATGCTTTCACAGTACACTCCATCACAGTAAAACTCTTCTTCCAGGCTCCGATCATTTAGCAAGTTCTGACATCCCCAAAGGGCAGTATTAGGCAAACCTGTGATTTTGACACAATCTGATCTCTGCAATGTTTCTTTTTCACCCTGAGGGTGTCTTGTCGCCTTCTGTCTTCACACTACAACATTCACTGTCTTCTCTTCTGCCTCAAACATTTCTCCATTTTCATATCTAACCATCAGACTTTTCTCTCTTTATTCTGCTCTATTAAAATCTGATCTTTATTCTGTTCTATTCAAATCTGATCATAAGATGGTTATGTTAAATAATTGTTACAGTGGAAAAGATCTTATACAAATTGAAAATGGGTGGATACTACATGCTGACTGGGAGCATTGCTTTTCCTAGGGATGCTTGCCTGGAGGAATAACCTCTTTCTTATATTAAAAGAAATTAATATCCAATAATAATAATTTCAGACAAAATGGTAGGTAAGTAGCAGTAATTTATTTTGATCAGAGCAGTTTATCTACACACCATGCAGGGGGAGCACCTATTCTGGCTACAGATAAGGCTTACCCAACTTGACATTTTGTGAACATTCTTCTTCTTCTTCCTTTTTTTTTTTTTTTATTGTTGTTTGTTTATTTGTATGTTTGGAGAGACAGTCTCACTATGTCACCCTCGCTAGAGTGCCATGGCGTCACAGCTCACAGCAACCTCCAACTCTTAGGCTTCAGCGATTCTCTCGCCTCAGCCTCTGAAGTAGCTGGGACTATAGGTGCCTACCACAATGCCAGGCTATTTTTTGGTTGCAGCTGTCATTGCTGTTTAGCAGACCTGCAGGCCTACGCTGGGTTCAAATTCACCAGCTTTGGTGTATATGGCTGGCACCCTACTCACTGAGCTATGGCACTGAGCCTTCTTTTTTTTTTTTTTTTTATAAAGGGGAAAAGGGGCTGAAACTTTTTCACTCAGCAGCTTCAGCAGAAGGAAAGTTTAGACTATTTGGACAGTAAACTTAATACATTATTTATAGTAACTCAATTTCGTATTTTCCTAGCAATTTCTTAAGCAAATATGTTTTTAAATATATCCTATGTGGTTATGAAATTCTTTCTAATTACTAAATATTTAACTATATAACTGTTATGATATTTATACATCCCTGATGGGTACTAGTCCTATAATGGGTCAATCAATTTGGAAAGGTAGGGTAAAATTTGTCCTGGCTTTAATTGAGAGGATCAATGACACCATATTGGGCATAAAAGACATTCAATTCTTTGGCCATTATTGGGAATGAAAGAATTACCTTGTACTTCCTCTATGCGGGACAAGGTAATTCCACAGCAATCATTAACACATTTTGCTGTACTGGCATTAATACCTTGTATCAAGTGAATAGGTCAATACAAAAAGGATAAAGGTAAAGCCATCTTTCTTTCTAAGGTAAATTCTAATGGTTTATTATCATAGTTTAACTGGAAAACAAGAACATGGAGGCAACTTTGAGGTCAAATACTACGGGTTAACATCATCCTGCTCCTTGAAGTCCTGTTAGTAAGTAGCCTTAATCAAATGCTGTTGAACAGATTAATCAAAGTATATGGTGGAATCACTTATTCTTGGAAAATTTTCTAGATGCCAGGATGACATGAAAACAACGGATACATATATTTCAGACAGTTTCCATGAGTGTCTTATGTTTCTGCGTATACGATGAGCAAGCACACTGATTGTCTTTGTTTTGGATTATCTTTTACTAGTGAACGGCTTTGACAAATAGAGCTGGTATCTCTCTCCAGAAAGAGCAGGTTTGCTTACTGCCTTGGAAACAGAGTTAGTGTTTCCCTCTGGAGGAAAGAACAGTCAATGCTTCTTGCTTAAGGTAACAAAGATAATGTCTCTTTTGGGGGTTAATGGTGGATTTATTTAATGTTCTTTATAAAAGATTTACCATGCCTAAACTAAAGATTCTTCTAAAATGTAATCCACTATGTGTGTATGGGTTACCTGCCCCTCATTTCATCACCCCATGAGAAATAGGGATTAGGAAATTGCACAAGAAATGTTGGCTTTCTCACTATGGCTGTTGTGAGTAATAAAGTCTTTTGTCTTTGGCTCAAGAGTGTCATGTCTTCTGCCTGTGTCCAGAGAGCTGTGGCAGTCTCACTTGGTAGCTTATATATAGGGTAAAATCACAGCTCCTTTACAGTTCTTGATATATCCATTCCCCAGTGAAATAATACAAGATTATCTTCTTTTAGCAAAACAGTTATTTGGAGGGATTATGTAGCAGTGTTTCTTATAAGTATGGTTTATTTACTTACTATCATGGAATATTCAATCTGGATCTGATATTAGAACCATCCCTCATTCAACAGATGAGAAAAAATGCGACTCGGGTTTGTTTACCTAAAACAATGTAGCTAATTAAATGACAGAAGTTGATCATACTTAGGATTTATTTATTTATTTATTTATTGAGACAGAGTCTCACTATGTGGCCCTCAGTAGAGTGCTGTCATGCGGCGGCTCACAGCAACTTCAAACTCTTGAACTTAAGCGATTCTCTTGTCTCAGCCTCCCAAGTAGCTTGGACTACAGGTGCCCAACACAATGTCTGGCAATATTTTGGTGGAGTTGTAAGTGTTATTTAGCAGACCTAGGTTGGTTCAAATCCACTAGCCCTGGTGTATGTGGCCAGTGCCACAACCATTGAACTACGGGCACCTAGCAAAATTTTTCATATTCTCTGTTGGTACCCTTCCACATATATTCCACTAAGTAAAATAAAAGAAAACTCCAAAATCTACTTTAGTCTCAAATAAATATCTGATCAATAAAGTCTAGTGAATAAAATATGAGAAAGAGAACAAATATTACTCATCCTCTATTGTGATAGATTTACTCACAGCCTAGATTGGCATGGGCCTTGGCTTGGATCTAGCAGTGATTTTCAAATCCTAGAAGGGAACACTTGTGAAAAGCACATTTTCCTCTTGGCTAGCTGCAGCAACATTTGCAAATGCTAAGAAGCATTTTTTAATCTTTTTTTTGGATGTTAAATATGTCATATGCATGGACATCAGGAATTAGCACTTTGTACATTCATCCAAAATACAGGATTAGTTTCAGCCATTGTTTACACTCTAGGGGAAATCTTCCTTAAAGTGAAAATAATTTAACTTCATTTCTCATTTTCTTTTGAGCCTCTGCACTCTTATCTTTGAAAGCCAACAGCTTATTTTATATTTTCTCCTCTTGGTTACTATACTCCTCAGAATAGGGTATGTTATGTATTTTAACAAACAACCTCCAAATCTCAAAGGCTTAAAATGAATTTCATTTCTTAATCATGCCATTTCCACTGCATGTCTTCTGGAGGGTTTGTGCTGCTTTATCCTCACTCTGGGACCCCAGTTGAGCAAGCCCTACAACCTCGAACATATGTTTTCATGGCATTAGCTCTGGCTTGAGTAATGTTGCTAAAACTCACATTTTAGCTGCCAAAGCTTGTATTATGGTTACACCCAACTTAAATGGAATGGGGAGTGCAATGCTACCATGAGACAGGAAGAAGCAACAGAACTGTGTGGTGATCATTGTTAAGGACAACCACATTACATAGCAACCTGAATGGTTGCTTATGGTTTGGGCTAAACATTCTCTCTCATTTCACAGCTTTACCTCCTAGATGAGCTATTCTCATTATTTACACTGACGACCTTTTTTCGTAAGCCAAAATGTTTTAATACATTGCAATGGAGAATTATTGCATGAAATAATGTAAGAAAAAATTGTGTGAATATTTTTTAAAAGGGATGTCAGAGATAAAATGAAAGTTAGGAAGAAGACTGAAAGAAAGCAAAGAAAAAGAGTGATCAGGGAGGGAATTAAAAGAGAAGCAGAATGAAAAGAAGGAAAAAGGAAGAGAAAAGTGGTTTAGGGGAGAATAATTTGGGAAAAAAGCCAGTGGGAATTGAATACTGAGAGCAACGCTTGCACATTTCAACATTCTTAGAACTCCCTGGGGAAGGGGTGGTATGAAGACCTATAAGATATTATTTAAATCTTGTGATGCTGTGCCCTAGGGCTGAAATGAAGTCCTGGACTCATCATCTTCAGTTCCTTGCTGACTAAAAGAGTCCCTGCTAAAGTGGCAATGGAACAAAAGTTCTGAATCTCAAAGCAACTAATGAAAATACACACACATTCTTCAGGTTTCTCCTCTTTCTCTGGGCTCACTAGTTTTTAGAAGAAAAAAAATATGAGAACCCAACTGAGATGTGATCCCCCCCCCACCAACTCGCCAGAAAAAGAGGTGGAACATTGCTGACCCCAAACTTCAAATACCAAGTGACCAAAATGACATTTCAATAAATGAGTATATTCTTTGGTTGCAAGATTTTCTTCTCTATTTATGTCTTTTCCTCTTGACAGATGATTTTTTACTGAGGTATGTGTGTGTGAGAGAGTGCAAAAGAGACACATCGAGAGAGGATTAGCAATTAGTCACATACCTGAGCCTGCTGACACCTACCCGTCAAAACAGACTAGCCGCAATAGGAGTATATATATTTACACCATGGAAACTGAAAAGTGTGAGCAAGACTATGAGGGAGCAGAAGCAAGCAGAGAGTAGAGACATTTAGTTCAGGTTTATTAGACGAGAACAGCCTCCAGCCTGGGGGCAGTAAGAGACCCCTTTTATCTGGAGCCACAGTGGTTGGGCAAATTCCACAGCTTGCTCAGAGGGCTTTGATGAGTTAGAGTCCTTTGGTACAAACTTCTGGGGTGGGTCTCAGTAGGTCCTTTTTGTCCTTTGTCTTAAGAGGAGGAGGGAATGTTCATGTAAGGCTGTGTTAGGCTCCTCCCAACAGAAGTCACAATGCCACACATACAAATCAGGTTTGTTCATTTGTTCTCCAGAGAATTTGTTATCCCAGGGAAAAATAGATCAGAAGAGAGGAAGAAAGGAGGAAAAACAAGCCAAAAAAGAACACATGTAAAGTAAAAGAGGGAAAAATGTAAGAAACGGAAAGGAAAGGAACAGGTTTGTATTTGGAAGAAGAATAATAGTGTTGTCCTATATTTTAGCATATAAAATCCTTTCTTTTCAAAAGTAAAGGGGTTTGATTTATTTATTATTATTATTTTTGTTTTGGGCTGAGGCTGTGTTTGAACCTGCCACCTCTGGCATTTAGGGCCGGTGCCCTACTCCTCTGAGCCACAAGTGGCATCCAAAAGTAAAGGGGTTTGTAATCAAGTGAGGTAGCACACACCTATAATTCCAGTACTTTGGGAGGCTGAGGCTAGAGGATTAGGATTTCTTAAGGCCAGGAGTTCAAGACAAGCCTGGGTAAAAGGGCAAGACTCCTTCTCAACAAAAAAATACAAAACTTAGCAGGGCAGGATGCGTCGTGCCTGTAGTCCCAGATACTCTGCAGACTGAGGCAGGGGGATTGTTTGAGCCAAGGCGTTTGAGCTTGCAGTGAACTGTAGTTGTGCCACTGTACTTCAAAGTGCTCAACAGAGTTAGACCCTGTCTTAAAAAAAAAAAAAAAAAGGAAATGGGTTTTGTTTTGTATTGTTTATGTAACTGGCTCTATGACCTTTATAAGTTTTTTCATAATCCTCTCCTTTAAACTATTTGACCTTTGAGTTGGTTTCCAGTTATTGTGGACTTTTTGCAAAACAAGCTGAAATTCTGAAGACCCTTGGGCAGACTTCCTGATGCCAAGATTCACAATCTCTCAGAACCTGCGCTTAATGTGAGATGTTCCTCGTTAGTTATCCCAGGACTAGCCCCAAGACACATGGCCTATCTTTTAAAAGCTAAAAGTTCCTTTCTTCCTTATCAATCTTTACTGACTCAATAATGCATCTTTGTGCAATGAGCAACCACGTCTAGGCCAAACTCCCTTGCTGTTTTAGCAATATTTTGATTTGGAAATTTTTACTTTCTATTTCTTTTTAACCAGTTATAGTCAAATGAGAACCAAAGAAATGCCCACACACCTTCCTCAGAGACAGTCTTTGTCCTCTCTGGTACTGAATGAGCCTCCAAGGGGGAGAAACGGCCAAACATTCTTTGCTACAGACAGACACCTGTTTCTGATCTGACTGAGATTTAGAAGGAATAGTCCTCACCTGAAAGCAATGAGATTGGCCACTCAATCTGACTGCAGGAATATTGGAGTACAAATTCAACAGTGCTCAGATCCCTACCTCGAAAACTTCTATTTTTTTAATTATTATTTATTCGTTTTTTTTTTTTTTAGAGACAGAATCACTTTGTTGCCCTTGGTAGAGTGCTATGACATCACAGCTCAGGACAACCTCCAGTTCTTGGGTTTAGGCGATTCTCTTGCCTCAACCTCCCCAGTAGCTGGGACTATAGGCGCCCATCACAATGCCCAGCTATTTTTTTGTTGCAGTTTGCCTGGGGCTGGGTTCAAACCCACCACCCTCTGTATATGAGGCCAGTTCCCTATTCACTGAGCCACAGGTGCTGCCCGGAAGCTTCTATTTTTTAAAGATTTGATCTCTGTATTTAAAATGCAAGATATCTGACTCAGTAATACTTTAAACATTTACATCTAAATTTGAATGAGCAGTTGGCATTTTTTGTATGGGGGGGAACTGAAAGATACAAATGCAGAATTTGTTCATTTTATTTTTTTGCCCTTAGGCTATTTAAATGCCCCTACTATAAATATTAAAATACATCAAAAGTGAAGAAAATGTAAATAAACATATATAGGAAAGTATTCATTTCATTATTAAAAGTAAATAATGACAATAAATTTAAGGTTGCTGCTTTGTTTTGTTCTGTTTTTATTTTTCTTTAAAACAAAGGGTTAAGGGCGGCACCTGTGGCTCAGCGAGTAGGGCGCCGACCCCATATACCGAGGGCTGCAGGCTCAAGCCCGGCCCCGGCCAAACTGCATCAAAAATTAGCCGGGCGCTGTGGCGGACGCCTGTAGTCCCAGCTACTCCGGAGGCTGAGGCAAGAGAATCGCTTGAGCCCAAGAGCTGGAGGTTGCTGTGAGCTGTGACTCCACAGCACTCCACCAAGTGCAACAGAGTGAGACTCTGTCTCCACAAAAAAAATAAATAAATAAAACAAAGGGTTAAGGGAATTTATTAAGGCCTAGACGGAGGAAACCACAGCCTTCTCAAGAATATATATGTCTTCCTATATCTTTGTGTGTATGTGTGTTTGTGTTAGAGTTTTCAGTTTGTCACCCTAAGTAGAATACTGTGATGTTATAGCTCACAGCAATCTCAAGCTCTTGGACTCAAGCCATTCTCTTGCCTCAGCCTCCTGAGTAGCTGGGACTACAGGCACCTGCCACAATGCCCCACTATTTTTTTTTTTTTTTTTTTTTTACTGAGATGGGAATATTGCTCTTGCTGGGCTGGTCTCGAACTTGTGAAATCAGGCAATCCACCCACCTCAACTTCCCAGAGTGCTAGGATTACAGCTGTGAGCCACCACACCCAGCTGTCTTCCTATATCTTCATCAGATTCACATTATAGGTGGAGACAATAACAACTCATTGTAGAAAGAACTGTAACTGGCTCCAGGAACCTCAATTTTTATTGTCCTCTCCCTAAAATTACTTCTTGATCTTTTGAGTTGTTTCCCAGAAATAATAGATTTAAGCTCCTTGATAGGAGTCAAATGTAGGAATCTGCCCAAATAGAACTAACCCACCAAAATAGAACAGGCCCACCCAGGAAGAAATGTGTGCGTGAATGTCCTACCCAGTGAAACGTGAATGTACCAATCCCTAACCCTCTGACCCTTAAATCCCTATCCACCTTTACTCAAGTGCAGCCTCCTTTCTTGGACTCAGCTCTGTCAGGGACCAGGACTGGCCAGGTCTTGGGACCGGCTTAACTAGTTTCCAGAGGAAGCTACCTTACTCAGGGACAATTTTTCTTAGATGCCTGAGGGCTATCTACTTTAGCTGACAGGAGAGAGAGAGAGAAAGAGAGAGTCTTAGAGAGAGTAAAGCAATCTCAGGATAGATAGATCTTAGTCTTTAGTAGAGCTTGGTAATCTTCAGCAGAGAGATACTGTGCTGGAGTTCTGCAGGCAGGAGAGGAGTCAGAGTAAGCGAGGTCCGTGATAGAATGTGCATGCTCCTGACTGCCTTCTCCAGCCTAATATAAGGCTGATCTCCTGCCTCTCAACACCGCAGGTGTGGAGACTGCCAATTCACCACTGCCCTCATCTCTCGTGAGCTCTCTCATGCTTGCTAGGAGAGCTAAATTCCTCTCTATGCCCTTTTCACCAAAGTGTTATACTACTGAGCTATACAGGTATTTCTTATAATTTTCACTCCTCCTAGCCCTAGGCAGCTCGCTCACACCAGGGTGGAAATAAAGGCCATGTTACCTACACAACACCTGGATTCTGATTTCTTTTCATTCACATTTCAGAATAATCTTGTATTTTCGGTCCTGGATGTTTCACTCCTAGCTCAAGTAATCCGCATGCCTCAGCCTTCCACAGTGCTGAGATGATAGACATCATAAGGATTGTCTTTATAGTGAAATGATAGAAAAATTATCAGCTCATGGTTTTCCAGTAAGAACTAAAAGCTCTCTCTTCTCTGTCTCCCCCTGCTTTCTTTCGCTTGCTCTTGCTTTCAGCCCCTCTCCCTACATGGAATTCCCTTTTCACAAACCATTGCAAAGAGCAGACCAAAAGAAAATGTAAAAATAACAGACCAAAAGAAAATGTAAATTATTCTCTGGACATTCACCAGTCCCTTTATCTTTCAGAATTTGTTCCTTTAGCCTCCAGTAGTTCCTGAGTGGCCCAGATAAAGAATGTAATATGCACATCAAGCCTTAGGATAAGAAACATCTGGAAAATGTCTCTTTTCAGCCCTGCCAGAGGAAAAACAAATGGACTAGTTTTTGCAACACCTGTGAATTTGATTGTAATTATTTTTTTTGTCCCCCTTTAAATTCTGCTAATCGCTTGACCTCAATGGCGGGGCTTCTTCCTTTCTTTGAAAACCAGGCAATCATCCTGCTGTCTTTTTTTTCCCCCAATTTCTCCCTCTCTTCCACTCCCTCTTTCCTTCTAAAACTAAAATAAACTTACACTTTTGTATCATAATCTTGGTCTAGAGAAAGTCTATTCTCTTTTGTCATGCAGCACCTACTGAGCTTTTCATTCAGCATGAAAGAGTTCAGGTTCAGAAACCCCCTGGGCAGATTTTCAGCTGCCAAGATTTACCATGTCCTACAACTTGTCTGAAAATCCTGTAATCTCTTGTGAGATACACCACAACCTGAACCAAAGAAGGTGGTTCCTTCTTTAAAGTCAATGATATCCTCCTTTAGTTGGCAAGATGGTTGTGAGGCAGCCTCTCCTATTCTTCTGTCAAGATATATGCTTATTAAAAATACCTTGTGTCAGGCCAAGTGCAGTGGCTCACACCTGTAATCCTAGCACTTTGGTAGGCCAAGACTGGTAGATTGCTTGAACTCAGGAGTTTGAGACCAGCCTGAATAAGAGCAAGACCCCCTTTCTACTAAAAACAGAAAAACTAGCTGGGTGTTGTTGCAGGTGCCTATAGTCCCCGCGATTCAGGAGGCTGAAGCAAGAGGATAGCTTGAGCCCAAGAGACTGAAATTGCTATGAGCTATGATGATGCTATGGAACTCTATCCAGGGCAACAGAGTGAGATTCTCAAAAAAAAAAAAAATTCCTTTGTTCCTTGACAATCCTCATTATTTTAATAATTGAACTTTTGTGGGAAAAGAAACTGGACATAGATGCAAAAACCCCTGTGGCTTCAACAATAAAACCAGCCTGAAAATTCTACAATGAGGTCCCTACTTTTCAAGGAGACTTTTAGAGTTCCCAAACTCTAAGTTTATCTTCCAACTTTTGGGGAACATGTAGTACTCCAGGGCATGGATGCTGGATAGGTCTGTGTTCTCAGCTTGGAAGGGAGCATGAAGGGGACCACAGATACTGTAGCTGACCATCTGGATCAGAAAAAAAAGGATTAATACAAACCGCCACACGTAAAAATGAAAAAAATAGTGCAAGTGTCCTTATGATCAAAGGATTTTTTTCCTTCTGGGTAGATGCCCAATAATGGGATTGCAGTTTCAAATGGGAGATCTACCTTGAGTTCTTTGAGAGTTCTCCATACTTCCTTCCAAAAAGGTTGTATCAGTTTGCAGTCCCACCAGCAGTGTAAAAGTCAGGAAACTGTTTTTAACAACCCTCACGCTACCACTGTTTATCGATGACAAAAACATGGATGAATACTATGGTATTCTCTGTGACTTTCTACATTATTAAAATTAAGAATTTAATAACATCAAACTTTTTTTTCCCCTCTTCTCCCAAAGTCCTTTAGGAGTCTTAAGTTTCAATCCCATAGCTAAAGTCTTATTAAGAGCATAAACTTCTTACTGCCACTAAAGTTCTCCGATGTGGGCTTAATATCTTAATATCAAGCAAACAGTAGAGGAAAAAAATGGATAGATGTAATGAGTTATTATCTGAATGTCATTGTCCAGTCAGTTCATCATCCTAAAAAATCTGGTACCCCCTGACACTGCTCCCATTATCATCAACGACAAATATCTTTCAAGCATTGAATACATGCAAGACGAAGTGTTGATGATAATGTAGGGACATAGGATTTAAATTATGTCTTTAGAAAATAATCTAATTGGAGGGTCAGTATGTGAGTAGAGAAAGTTAGGTTAAAAAGGAGAATACCCCATTGTCTGAGGTATGACAAAAACAGCTACTGTATAGAATTTCACAGAGGTAGATTTAAAGGGGAAGCTTTTTAGAAGCTACACTCAGTAGAGAAGGCAGAAGGCTATATTTCAAGGAAAGATGTGAACAAAGGGTATGTATTCTACTTTGTTGATCACTCATGCAAGTGATCTTTGTTCAAGTGGAGGGTATGGAATGTTAGGCAGAATCTTAATTGTTATTATATGATGAATGAAACCATTAAAAATTTTTGAAAAAAGGCCAGGTGTGGTGGCTCATGCCTGTAATCCCAGCACTCTGGGAGACTAAGGTGGGCAGATCGCCTGAGCTCAGGAGATTGAGACCAGCCTGAGCGAGACTCCATCTCTAAAAATAGCCGGGTGGTGTGGCGGGTGCCTGTAGCCCCAGCTACTTGGGAGGCTAAGACAAGAGGATTGCTTAAGCCCAAGAGTCTGAGGTTGCTGTGAGCTGTAACATCACAGCACTCACCGAAGGGAGACAAAGCAAGAGAAATGAGGTGATTTGTGTATGCAAAACAGTATCCCAAGAAGATAAATTTGGCTTAAGCGTCCAAGATAGACTAAAGGCAAGATGTTTAGGGAGGGGCTATAAGGTCCTTCAAAGAAATTGAGGATTTAGATGGTAAAACAGAGCATTCAGGGTGGAGTGAAGAAAAGTGAAAAAGGAATATGAAAATGTGAGAATAATAATTGAATGGAATGTGTTAGTTTCTTATTGTTTCTGCTATTGAAAACTACCAGAAGTTTAGTGATTTAAGATAACAGAAATGTATTATTTTATTGCTTTGAAGGTCTGAGTCTAAAATAGTTCTCACTGAGCTAAAACCAGGGTATTGGCAGGGCTGAGTGGAATCTCACCTTTTCCACCTTTTATATGTTGCTTGCACCTCTTGGTTCAAGGCCCCTTCTGTCTTCAAATCTCTCTTTGATTATAACTCCCCTGCTTTCCTCTTTCCCTTACAAGGACCCCTGTGATTCCATTGGGCCCACCCAGATGATTAAGGGTAATTTCCCTATCTCAAGATCTGTAACTTACTCATACCTGCAAAGACCTTTTGCCATTTAAAGGTAACATAGTCATACATTCCAGAGATTAGGGCTAGGACATCTCTAGGGAACCTTACTTTGCCTGCCACATGGGTTATTATAACTTGATACTTGCCTAAGATTTGGAAGAGAGATGAAAACCCTCTCACTTTCACTTCACTCATCTGTAAAACACAGGCAGAAAGGGCATGATGGTAGGATTTCCTTCTAAGCCGAACTCTGTAGCCCTGTGAGGACAAGGATTTTTATCTGTCTTATTCACTACTACGTCTTCATTGCTTATAACAGTGACCTGTACATAAAGGCACTCACTTATCTGTTGAATAAAGTATTTAGTTCAGAATGAATAAACGAGTCCAAAAGTGAAGTTTGAACAAAGCTGTAGGGGAGAATTTTTCCCCAGCTCCTGTATGTGGTGTTAGTTCTAGTTTTCTTGGTGAAGCATGGTTTTTGTCCTGTCATTACCATGGAGACATAGACACTATGAGGCTGGGAGAGAAAGATAGCTATGGTCGGTAGTCTGTTTCTTTTCTCCCTTGCTTTTTGTCTCCATCCTGAGCATCCTTTGAACTGGGAATGGGGAAATGTGTTAGGATTGATGTTTGACCTCAGTAAATGTCTGGGGCAGCTGCTTATTGAAGAAGAAATTTTTCAATGTGGCAGTGATCAGTTGCCCTGAAACAACCAGCTGTCACATTCCACGCTGCTCACTCAGCGAGAGTCAAGTCTTGCCCTTTGCATTCCTAAAAGAACCATCAACTCTATGAGGACATAATATCCATTTATGCTGTGCAACGTGCTAGTGAAATAGAACACGGAGTCTTCTTTGTGCTTAAAAAAATAGCATGGGGTACCTATGTCTGGGGGTAGAAGTAGCCAACAAGTAGGCAGAAGTGAATGTACCTTCTGGAATGCAAGCTAACATTTTTAGGGGCGTCTCATATATGAAGTCTGACATATACTATATACTTACAATAGAAACTGTCATTGAAAGCTGACATTTAAAAGCCTGGTAAGCAGTTTCTTGATTTGAAGACAGTCAACTAATTAAAGGAGCGACAGATGACAGCAAAAGGAAGGACTTTACATGAACACGAGATGTTAGAGGGTACTCGTCATGATCAGCATCCTTGCAAGACATAGAATTGAACTGTTCTTTGTCTTTTGTGACCTTGAACAGACCATCCCTTTTCTTCTATTTTTACATATTGTTTTTATCAGTGTTCTTTTTAAAATGTCACTCATCTAATGATGGAGGCACATGTACCTCTGTCTAGGGACTAGATATATAATCAGTATCCCTCAGTATCCTTGGAGAATTGACTCCAGGACACCATTCCATTCCCCCCATATCAAAAATCAAGTCCCTTATGTGATAAAATAGCATAGCATTTGCATGTAACCCATGCTCATCCTCCTGCAATCTTTAAATCATCTCTATATTACTTATACCTAATGCAGTATAACTTGTGTAAATAGTTGTTATGCTATGGTTTTTTTATTTGTGTTATTTTTACTGTTGTATTGTTATTTTTAATTTTTTTCCCCCAATATTTTTGATTACAATTAGACACAGAGGGCTAACTGTATTTTCCTGGTATAATAGTCTCTTGAGAGATCTTGCTTGTTTTTTTTTAAATAACAATTATATTCCATTGATCATCCCCTAAGCCAATTAATTTCTATTTATCTAAGGTGATGGCTCACGCCTGTGACTTTAGCACTCTGGGAAGCCCAAGGAGGAGGTTAGCTTGAGGCTAGGAGCTTAAGCATCCAGCTTGAGTAATACAACAAGTATTTCTCCATTTTCTAAAAAAGGAAAAATAGCCTATTGTGGCGGTATCTGCCTATTGTCTTACCTACTTGGGAGTCTAAGGCAGGAAGATTACTTGAACCCAGGAGTTTGAGGTCACAGTGAGCTGTGATGATGCCACTGCACTCTAGCCTGAGCAACAGAGCAAGACCCTGTTTCAAAAAAAAAAAAGTAGAGAAATGATTGGTTACTAAAAAGATACAAAATTCATTGTTAGAAGGTCTCATTTTGTAAAGTTGCCAAATGGTAAAAACTTTAATGTTAGAGGAAAAATAAATAAAGACCTGTGTTCATGGGACTGTGCAAAGTAGGTTTCAAAGCCTGAGAATAAGACTTCTGCAGACTGAACAGAATACCCCCGTTCTGTGAATAATTTCATCAGAAACACCTTTAAAAATAAACACCTGAGCTCAAGAAAGAGCAAACCCCAAATGCCAGAAACAAAGACGGGAATCCAAAGTAGGATAAATGAGAGACCAACAGCAGATGGGCTCACAGAGCTCTCGATTGAGCCTGGTAGGTGAACATCTGCAGCCCTGAGACAAGCCTGTCCCCAGGTGCAGACCAGGGCAGAGGGAGCTGACTGAACTCAGGACAGACCCAGAGCTGTGCATGCCCTTCCCATGGAACTGGGCTTGGCGAAACTCCACCAACAGCCAGGAGAAGCAGCCAGGGAGCTTGCCTGCTGCCTGTGGCGGAGAGAAAGAAGAGACAGACGTTAGCCATGAAGACACACCTGTGCTGTGCACAGGTCGGGAGTTCAAATTCCCACCATCAGTACAGTGCGAGACACTCTGGGAATTGCTGAATGTGAACATTTTATTATTTGGAACGTGAGACTCTCTGGTAAATAGCACTCTTACGGAAAACAATCCCTGCTGAAAATGAACTTAGAGTCAAAATTAAGCATTGATACAGCCAAACAGATAAAGGAAGGAGAATGTGCACTGGTATTTAAAGGAAGGAGGAAAAGAAGAAAGATGGGTTTGAAAAAAGAACCAAATAGAAGTTCTAGAAATGAAAAATACAGTTATTGAACACCACAAACAAAATGACATATCGCATTTTGCCATGTATATTGTGCAATTTTTGCCCACTTTTTTTTTTTAACTGTTCAGGTTCATTGAGGGTACAAAGAATTAGGTAACACTGATTGCATTTGTTAGGCAAAGTCCCTGTTACAATTGCGTCCCACCCCCAGGAGGTGCCATACACTGTGACCCCACCCCCGCCCTCCTCACCTCCCCCTGCTCCCTGTTCCCCTGCCCCTCACCAGGAATTGATTTGAGTTTTCCTCTGACGAGGGTATGTATTAGATCACCTACAGGATTCATATTAGAATTGAGTGCATTGGATTCTTGCTTCTCCATTCTTGTGACACTTTACTAAGAAGAATTTTGCCCACGTTTTTGAGGGAAAAATAAAGATGTGCATTATACATGGTAGTACTAATTCCTTAGCTGTATAAAGGTTTTTCTTTTATTTATGCTTATGTGTTAAAAGTGAAACTCTAGAAGGCAATAACAATATCTGCATGCAGAATGATACCCTGGAGTACAGTACTAGTGCCCCCTCTGCATTGCCCCTCCCTGGCCACACTCACCAAGCGGGCATCACGCTGCAGGAGCCTCCAGCCCTCCCAGACGGTTGTTCTGGACACTGCCGCTGCCACCATCTTGGAAGCAGGCACATAGCTGATGTTATGTCGCTGTTATGTCGTGACCTTGTCCAAGGAGGGTGGAAATGGAAGTACATTGGTGCCATCTTCACTAGTGAGAGGCACGAGGCGTAAGGTGCAGAGCTGGCACCCACCCCACAGAGAATCCAGGCGCGAACCCAGGCATCAGAAAACTCAGACACCAGACAAACCAGGCATCAGAGAACCCAGGCATCAGACAACCCAGGCGTCAGAGAACCCAGGCATCAGAAAACTCAGGCATCAGACAACCCAAGCATCAAATGAGAGAGGTCTGAATGACCTGAGCTCCCTACCTCTTCCACCTTTCCCCTCTCAGCCCACTCTTGTCCCTGCATCTTCTCATTTACTGTTCCCACCCATGTCCCTCTGTGAGAACTTGGCCACAGCCACTCTGCTGAGAACCTCATTGGACTTATTTCCTGGGAAGCGTGTGTGAGGGGCCGGACTGGCCCTGTCTGCCCTGGGATCCCGACAGTAGGTCCCTGCCCTTTCCAGGCTGCAGGTGATTAAAGTTTAAGTTGAAATTGGGTTTTAATAGAGGGAGAGCTCTGGGGACCTTCCTCAAGTCTAGTGAAGAAGCCTTGGTTGGTTGGTTTTTTGGAGTCACTGTGTTACCCTAACTAGAATGCAGTGGCCTTATCACAGCTCACTGAAGCCTCAAATTCCTGGGCTCACAGTTCTGCCTCAACCTCCCAAGTAGCCAGGACTACAGGCATGTGTCACCTCACCTGTCTATCTTTTCTTTTCTTTTTTTTTTTTTTTGAGACAGAGCCTCAAGCTGTCATCCTGGATAGAGTGCTGTGGCATCCCAGCTCACAGCAACCTCCAATTCCTGGGCTCCTGCCTCCACCTCCCAAGTAACTGGGAATACAGGCACCTGCCACAACACCTGGCCATTTTTTGGTTGCAGCCGTCATTGTTGTTTGATGGGCCCGGTCTGGATTCGTACCCGGCAGCTCAGGTGTACGTGGCTGGTGCCTCAGCCTGTTGAGCCACAGGCGCCGAACCTTTTCTATTTTTTTTTGTAGAGATAGGATCCCACCTTTGCTCAGGCTGCTCATGAACTCCTGAGCTCAGGGAATCCTCCTGCCTCAACCTCCCAGAGTACTAGGATTACAGGTGTGAGCCACAGCACCTGGTCAGGAGTCTCAATACCGAAATGGAAGTTGCCACAGGCTCCCTGGACTAGGCCATATTTTGGTTCTGCTTTTCTAGTAGGAGTTGATGCTCCCTGACCACTCATAAACCATTTTATATCCTCATCTCTTTGAACTCTTCCTCCAATTCCAAATCATCGTTCAGTCACCCCCATTACAGATCACCTCACCTAAGAGGATCCATAGCCAGCAGCCACAGACCACGGTGACTTTGACCTCTTTTTCAAGGGACTACAGTGACTGAATCTAAGCAGCATTATTGTTATACTAGTCTGGATTCCAGAAAATACAGTGTTCAGCTAATTTTATTTCTTTTAAGATTCTGAAAAATCTATCTCACTGTCAATTTATGGTAATATAATGATGGACTAAAAGGTCAATATAGTTTGATTACTGGTCATTTAATATGCAGCTGGGTTTTTGTGTCTTTATATTTTTGAGTGAATAGGGGCTCTCTCTTTACTTTCTTGCTTAGAACATTGTTTCACACAGCTGCAATCACTAATGGAATATCAATATACACTTTTTGTACTGTGTAATTATCACAGCACTTTTGCAAAGCAGTTTCTGTATCTGTTAAAAACTTACCTTCATGGCTCGGCGCCTGTGGCTTAAGTGGCTAAGGTGCCAGCCATGTACACCCGAGCTAGCAGGTTCAAATCCAGCCCGGGCCCACCAAACAACAATGACGGCTACAACCAAAAATGGCCAGGTGTTGTGGCGGGCGCCTGTAGTCCCAGCTACTTGGGAAGCAGAGGCAGGAGACTCGCTTGAGCCCAGGAATTGGAGGTTGCTGTGAGCTGTGATCTCTATCTAGGGTGACAGATTGAGGCTCTGTCTCTAAATAAATAAATAAATAAATAACTCATCTTTCTTAATTTTAAGGATTTAAAGTTTGTCTTTTAAAAGAAGTTAGGGCCATTGATTAAAGAAAAAGAAATATTTGAGGGCGGCTCCTGTGGCTCAGCGAGCAGGGCGCCGGCCCCATATACCGAAGGTGGCGGGTTCAAGCCCAGCCTCGGCCGAACTGCAAAACAAAAAAATGGCCGGGCGCTGTGGCAGGCGCCTGTAGTCCCAGCTACTAGGGAGGCTGAGGCAAGAGAATCGCTTGAGCCCAAGAGCTGGAGGTTGCTGTGAGCAGTGTGACGCCACGGCACTCTACCCAGGGCGATAAAGTGAGACTCTGTCTCTAC